>JBBPCS010014166.1:0-28176 GCA_037974645.1 Hollardia meadi | reverse complement strand
TCTCTGTGTGTGTGTGTGTGTGTGTGTGTGTGTGTGTGTGTGTGTGTGTGTGTGCGCGCACGTTCATACACATGAGGTCTCCACACAACTTTGGAGGCTGTGACTGAGATGAGTATATACAGCCACAACACTGCCATCTAATGGCCAATTAATGGAAGTACAGGGCTCATTTTCTCTCCCTATTTCACAATTAAATCTATCAGTTTGATGTATTTTATATTTACTATAATGAAATAACTGAATTTGAGTGGACATGAAATAGAGACTATGTTTCCAGTTTTTATTATACAGCACTATTATTATTATTGTTGTTGTTATTATTATTATTATGCTCTTTTCATTGTCCAGTCCTGTCTGTCTGTGACTTTTCATACTAATAATTTTTACCTCTTTTTTTGGCCAATTACATTAACAAGCTGATGACATAAACACATTTAGTTACGATGAAATGTGGAATAAGGTGAGTCCATTTTAAAGGACAAAGTATAGATTGTGTAAAGGCACTTTGATGTCTAAAATTTGAAATAGAGGGCAAGATAAGAAAAGGACATTGAAAAACTTGGCTATATTTGGCCAGAAATGTGTTCATAGTGGTGAACTGCAGAGAGGCTGAGAGCTGTCCCACTTCTTCTTCTGTTATTCCAAAATCTTTAGAAATGACTTCCTGTGCAAAGGATTATTTCCGGGATGTATAAAAGCTTTTTCTATAGATAATGCATATCTGCTGAATCATATTTTCTGGTTAAAGGGAAGTTAAAACAAGAATGTGTCCATATTACATATCGCCTGCCTGGTTTCTTCATCTTAACTCCTAGGAAATGTTTGAAGAAGTTGAACAAAAAATTAGAAATGAATAAATGAATGAAAAATCAAAGTAAAGACGCTGCATGAAACAACCACTTTACTTTATCAGTGCTGCCATGTTGAACAAGATCTGAATGATGTGCATGTATTTCACACTGCCTTTGAATCGTCCCCCACTTGAGGTCGAATCCAGTCTTTTAGTCCACTCTCATTGTCCCACTCTTTGTTGTACATTTTCAGTATTCTGTCCCTGGTATTATTAGCAAATTAAGAATTTCTATCACTGATTTTGATTTGAAATTTCCCACTGACTGTCACCTGTGTGTTCGGGGGAGGGTAATGGTGGAGGGAACAGGTGTTGTGGACAGATCCTGCAACAGGACAAATTATCATGCATTTAAATAACTTATTCAACAGGTGTGTTTATACTGTAAATGTATATATATGTATATAAGTGAATACAAATGGGGAACAAGCCCAAATAAGCAACTACACTTTACACTCTCAATATTTGTAAGACTTTACAGAAAAAACAAACCCACACTTGCTTTATAATAAGCAGATATAGCAACCATAGGCGCCACCAAAGAAGGCCACTGAAAAGGGGAAGGCCGGTCAAAAACTAAATGAATAAATACTGCATCTTTAAAAATGAACCTGTTTATTCTATTAATATTATTGGTGTACGTGTTACCTGTGCATTATCCAATTAAAATGGTAACAGCTCTGCTCGTGTGTACATGAAGGGGGCGTAGACACGTAGCCAACTACCAATTTTATGTTACATTTAAACTGCGGCGATAGCAGCGATTAATTAGGCCTCCTAAAGCCTAGTCATCACTGGTATTCACTTAATGCCGGCACCCATGGGCAAAAACATAAATCGCAACTGTGGTTTGCTCCATCTCTTGTATCCAAGAAATCTCCTGAGCGCATCCTCCTCCTGCTTTGATTAGTCCCATTTTGCACAGCTGCGACACCAAACATTCTCACTGTGGAACAGGTCTTTCCTGTCAGGAGCAGATGGTCCTCTGCTGATCTGTTTTCAGATAAAAGGCTCTCTGTTTGTTATGGCAACAATCCCTCATTTTTCGATCATGTCGTACATTATGCGTGACTGCAGGAAGAGGAGTGGAGTGCTTGTGCGTGTTTGTAATTGCATGTTGTGTCTAAAGCATTATAAAAACACACTTAACTGATGTGAGTAGATTCTGAATCCTACAACATACAATATAAACAATAAAAAAAAAAATTAGCCCAATAAACACACCTATGGGGCTGAAATACTAACTGGTCCCTGGTTTGCTGTGTGTCACTTAGTTTGGTCATTTTTATTACACACACATTTAAATAAGAACATGCACCACATAACTGGAATAATACATGTTTTAAGACTGGACGAGATAGATAATGAACCCACCTCAAGATCCTTATCATTTCAGTTGGTATTGAGCTACTATAGTGGTTCCATCTGTATGGAACAGATGTACGTTTCAGATGTCCGATCCTTTAAAACTTTCATTTTGAGCTGTCAAACATTTTCTTGAAGGATGTGTCACTCTTTAAGATGGATGTATATTTATGCCAGATTTAAGTCTCTCCAACAAGATGTTGCATAGGAACTAATTCATTGGTCAGTGTTCAGTTTTACCCATCGATTGTAATTGCCCCATCACAACACCAGTGTTGTTTCAGACCCTGCAGGTGCTGCTCACATTGCAGATTTGTTGGGCTTCAAATACTGTAGGTAATAATGTTTTGTAGGTGGGAATAAGAAGCGCTGTAACTACCTACCAAGCTTCATTCAATGTAGTGACTGACAAATGGCCACAAAAAATAGTGGCAAACATGGATAACAGTGATGCAGCTGTACAGCTTGAAAGTAAATAGTTGACGTACAGAACTCTGACTTTCGTGCAAAATGTTAACTGCTGTAGCAACCGTTAACATTAGTTTACTAAAAAAAATAAGACTATGCAGTGCAATCATTATATATCCATAGCAATTGTGTTTACATTTTTCAGAACATAGCGCGACAAGTGGTGAAGAAATGTTTGCAGTAGAAATAGCTTTGCCAGATCACAAAAATAGAATATGTAGTGTCACGAAAAAGAAGAAAAAAAAGTCTCCATGTCATCTGCACTGTGAACTGCCTCCACCAGTGTGGGAATAGGAGGAGCCACAAGCAGAGCAGGCTGACCAATCCCGGTTGCTGTGGTTAACATGTTGTATCTCTGCAGCCCTGACTCATATAGCAACATTTTTAAGGAGGAGCACATCCGCCCTGCTGAGCCACAGAGCGTCTGCAACGAAGCCTAAATCCATCTTAACAGATTTTCAAATGAAAGTCCATGTTGGCTTGTGACCGTTTATTTAATTCTTGTGCAGCCTTGTGTTGTTTGGTAACATATCAGTGATCATTTTTTGTGGGAAAACTAGGTGTAGGGGGACTTTTAAAGGGAAATATGTGTCACAGTTTCACCGCTGGAGGATTTTGGAGGTCAGCTCTGGTGGTTAGTCGACGGGAGGAAGCGCTGACACACTCCTAATGAGGCTCCACTGTGTGTGAGAGTGTTTGTGTGTCAGTGAGGATACTTCAGTGTGTATTTGCATTGATGTGTGTCTTGTGCATGGATCTGACTGCAAGCACAAGTGCACATTATTGTGAATGTGTGACTGTCCTTGTTTATCTCTTTACCACAGCCTGTTGTTGGAGTTTTCTCAGCCTATTTGTAGCACAACACGTGCTACAAACGAGGACACGTTATCATTAGCTACTCCAGCTATAGAGCGCGCGCACACACACACACACACACACACACACACACACACACAACAATACAAAGAGACTAAAGCCCCATTCAAAGAGGATTGGTATGACAGGGTAACAAGGGTAATGCAACATTAGCCTCCACTCCCTGGTTTTCTAGTTATTTCTAGTTTTTTCAAAGTCAAAATCAGTTAGATGTATCATGTTAGAATCATTTAGCTTAATGACAACCAAATCTGAGTACTGCTGAAACAGAACAATCATCTCCTGTAGACTTCAAAGGTGGCATTATATAAATGCCATTACTTGCTCCATGGAACTGGCTCAGAGAAAGGTTTTACAATATAAATGCATATAATATTAATGTTATCAATTCTACCTGTGCTTTTCCTGTTTTTACAAGTCTTCTGCACAGTTTAATGGAAAACTATGTCTTTATATGTCTGCATACTCTGTATTTTCCAGACTTTCATATTTTTTTGCCAAAAAACAGATAAAAAGACTTCCTGTGTTTCAATCTTCACATGCAACCCTGCTGATGCCTTGAATTAGACTGATGGTTGGTTACCAGTGAGAATATCAGCGTAGGCTACACAGTAGTTTGTGTGTTCTGAAAAGACTAAAGAATATTTTTTTAGCTGTGTCAGATGAGGCGATTATAGAGTCAAAAATTCTTGCAGTGACTCGGCCGAAAGTCACGACGGACTACACTCTGGTCCCTGAGGAATCATAACTTGCTGTGTTTCACAGTGACGTCATCTGTTTTGTGTTAGGAAAATCTCTTCTCTGTGTCATGGTAAAACTTTGCAGCACCAACAACATCATTCCTTTCACCATGTTTACATTTGAAGAGTGCTCTGTGCTCCTGCTGGTCAACATTTGGAACACACATTCCTCTTTTTTAACTGAACGTCATGAGGCCTCCCAGATGCAGCATCAGTTGTTGTCCACTATGACACAATATATGAGATAAAACGATCACCTGTTATCCCCAAACACCAATTTTCATTCCCAACGTCCAATATCGGGTCAGGTCGGGCTGTTATCAGGCTGATATAATGTAGTCTGAACCCTGCACGAGGGACACAGTCGGATCAGCACCATTCATAGAGCTTCTGTCACCATTTTAAAGCCAGATGGGAGCCAAAAGGCCTCCTGAGAGTGCAGGATATAACCGTAAAAACCCTCTATATTTGTACTAATAACAGTATGAATACTACATGTGTGTCAACAGGTCTCAGTCTGGTGGTTGGTCTGGTCTTGTATATCTCCAGTATCAATGACGAGGTGATGAACCGACCCAGAGAGCCAGAGCAGTTCTTCCACTACCACTACGGCTGGTCCTTCGCCTTCGCCGCCTCCTCCTTCCTGCTGAAAGAGGTAGTCAGAACAGTGCGTACACACACGCACACTAAGATGTAGTTGTGCAGGAACATTTGGGTGTACTGCACACACACAAACACACGGAAATGCACCAACACAGTGAGACTAAGATGTACCGATGCTTAACATTTACAGACGCTATGCAACTGACAAAAGTGGTCATGTGCACAGACACACACACACACACACACACACACACACACACACAGGTTGTTTGGAGTCGTCTTGAATGTCTACCAACCACCGTTTAGCTAAACACACTCCAGCATGTATTGTCGTATTTGTAGCTTGCTGAAATGCAAACTCACTCAACTAAACACACACACACACACACACTCTCACATACACACACATATAAAAAAGTGCCTGCGTAGGAGCCCGTCATCCTGCCTGCATCAATATTCATAAATGCTAATAGCTTGAATACTTGAGGGCAGCAGCTCAGCAGCTTCATATGCATCAGAATATTCCTGATGCATATGAGAGGGGGGCTCTGCTGCTCCTTCTCAATACTTCATTTTTCTCCTTTCATCTCCCTCCTCCTCTTCTCATTCCACTCTTTTCTCCTCCTTTTCCTCCTCCAGCCTCTCTCTGTCCTTTACTTGTATCTTGTCTTTTTATCTTCTGTTCTTTAGTGCGCTCCTGTCCCTTCCCATCTCTTTTCTTCTTGTCTAAACTCCTCTGTTCTCCTCCTCTCTGCTCTTGCCTTCTGTCATCTCATCTCCTCTTTCTCTCTTCTTCTCCCACTTCATCTTGTAGCATCTCTCCCCCTCTCTCCTCCTCTCTGCCTCCTGTTTTCCTTTATATCATTTCTTTCTCCTCTTTTGCCCTATATATCTTCTTCTTTTCTATCATTTTTGCCTCTAATCTTTCTCTTTTATTTTCCTATCTTCTTCTCTTATCTCCTCTCTTCCTCCATCCTTTCATCCTATCTCCCCTCCTTTTTCATTTTGTTTCTCCCCTCCTCTCCGATTCTCTTCCTTTTTGTTTCCTCTCTTCCCTCCTGTCCTCTACTGTCTTTTCTTATCTCCTCTCCTCGCTCCCTCCTCCTCCTTTTTTTTCCCTTCACTGCTCCTCTGCTAATCTGCACCGGAGCTGCAAAACATGGGATTTTTCACACATACACACAAACACATTCATCAGCATTCTGAAGTTGTAGCGATGATGTTGTGGATGAATAGTGAATGAGCTGTGAATGCTCAGCGGATGCCTGAGTGAAAACATGAATACATTTCTCTTTTTTTGTGTGAAAATGACTCGTTCCACCGAGGAGTGCCAAACCTTTTTGTCAACTCTCTGCAAAATTACCATGGATTTATTTAATTTCTTCCCCTCCTAATGGTGTTGTGTTGCAGTTTAGGAGGAGGAGGAGGAGGGTGGTGCTGATTCTGATGTTTTATAAAAGCTTTTTGCATCAGGGAATATGCTGAGAAATCTGCAGCTCATTTTGATTCCCCCTGGTAATACAGATTGGATTTTGCATGGATGGAAATAGACAGGGATCTCTTCTGCCTCCATCTCAATCTCTGTTTCACGTTTTACTGTTTGATGTATTGATTTGCATATCAGATCCAGTTTATTTGCATGGCTATCTGAAACTATATAACCAATTGAATTAAATTTACAGCCAGTAGGTAAACGGTGTCGAACTATTTAAAATAATGTATATTTTGAAAGAAAATGAAGACCTTCATGGTGCCCAGTGGGGAATCCATCCATGCTGCTTCTTAATACTGTCAATATACCAATGTGTAACAACATAAGATAAAAAAGTGTTTTGTAAAATATGAAGTGCCTGCAGGAGTAATAAAATACCTGAGGCATAGAGCCAAATGCATAACAAGTCAGTGCATAATAGCAGCATAAAATCAGTAATAAAATCTAGAAACTACCCACACCTTCTCCAGGGCTCCATCGTTCTTTGGAAAGCTTGTTTGGAAAATGTTTAGAAATACTTACTTATAAAAAAAATTATAATCTGCATCTGGATCCAGTTCTGCATGACCATACATAGAGTATATATGAAGGACAATCTTGGGATACAGATTTCTTTCAGCATGCCTTATTTAATGAGAAAATGTTTGAAATGGTAACTCCACAAGAAGCTATTACTGCATTTGTTACAAAATTGGGGAAATCAAATTACCCTATGCAGGATCAAGCATTCCCCATAATGCACTTCAGGCAGCATCTTTTATTCTTCTGCCTGGTAAAAAAAAAAAAAAAACAGAAAAAAAACAACCTTGAAATACTGGTTTTAATAAGGCCCCAAGCCTGATCTGAAATGACCCTGATGACATCATCTGAGTGTTTTTCTCATACATTACAGAGTTCACAAGCCACAAGGTGATCGTCCTCGTGATGAGTTAACTGAACGTCATGTGTGCAGTTGGTGGAGCAACTTAACACCACCTGAAACTCTTGTTCGTGCTGACCTCCAGTGGTTTACCTTCTCACATTGCTGCGGTGAAGTGAAAGTGTGTGTCAGTACAAGGGAGGTGAAACACGGTTTTTCAGCTGTAGTCTTTAAAGAGTAAAAGTCCACACTAGATTTCAAAGAAGGGGAAAGCAAAGCTGCATCTACAATCAGATTTTCAAACCAAGGCTGCACAGACTTTCTCTGCAGCACAAGAAAAAAAATCTTGTTTTGTTTGCCGATTACTTTTTTTTTATGCCCTCGCTATAGCTGTGGCTGGACGCATTATGCTTTCAGGTAATAAGTCCATCCCATTCTTTTGAACATCTTGAGGGAATTTCTTCAAATTTGCCACAAACATTCACTTGGACTCAAGGATGAACTGATTATATTTTTGTGGTCAGAGGTCAAAGGTCAAGGTCACTGTGACCTGTTTAACAGACTTGGTGTCATAGCAAAATTTCACACAAATGTCTCATAGGATAAAATGAAGTGATTCAATTTTAGATCCGAAAGGTCATAATGTTCTGCTACAACACATTTCTGGCCATTATTCAACACCATAACTCAGGAACAGAAGAGACATAAGAGGCGATTGTGACCATATTTGTTGAGATACTGAAATGGTGACACTAATCTTGGGCGCCCACCTTGAAACTGTGCTGATTGTTTAAATATTCTGTGCTGCCAGGTTGAACATGTGTGTGAAGCATCCACGTTTTACAATTTGTAGCTTCTTTGCAGCAACATCCATATGGTTGACTGGACTGGTGAGTGGAAGCTTACAACCGTGAGGTCGTAATTCTAATATCTTTTTACCACGGTATCAAAAGAGGTATCTAGTATTGTTTTTTTATACTTGTATTGAAGTGTAAAATTTCGGTATCATCACAACCGTGACGTGGTACTATAGTGCCATGCTGCACCACTTCTGCACATGGTATGGAAAAAGCATGTTGTCAGCACTAGTTTGCAAGTCACTCCAGATTATTAGACGAGGTTCAGTTAGTCTAATGAAAAAAAATCATCATGCTGACGAACACACAAAAAGAAAAGCACATTGGACCAAAAACAGAACTACTCGAGCGGAGGCATCTACAAAACTTTGACGTGAGACCATGACATTGCAGTAAGCATTGTATCTTTGTATGTCTCCATGTGTCTCTGTCTCAGGGTGCAGGAGTGATGTCAGTCTACCTGTTCATGAAGCGTTACGCTGAGGAGGAACTATACAGGCCTCATCCCGCCCTCTACCGCCCCCGCATGTCTGACTGCAGCGACTACAGCGGCCAGTTCCTCCATCCAGATTCCTGGCCTCCCCCACAGCGGGGCCGCAGCGCCTCTGAAGTCTCCTCTGACATCTCCATTCAGCTCAACCAGACACCACAGCAGCCGCCACACAAGGGTGGCAGCAGCTCCCAGCCGACGCCCTTGTCCTCAGGGCCTTCATCAGCAGCCAGCTACCAGCTTCAGCCGGCCTCCTCTTCCTCCACCTCCTCCTCTTATCCTCACCCACTCCAGCTGGCCGCCACCTCCACCCTACCCAGATCAGCCCACCCTCACCCTCACCCGTGTGGGCCCCCGCCCCTGTCTCTGCCCATGGCAGCGCCACCCTCAGCCGTGCCTCCCCCCCGTTATCACACTCACATGCGAATGAGCGCCTCGCCATGCTAGGCTACATACGCAGGCAAGGGGAAAACACAACTGGGGGGGATTAGATTGGCTCTGTTACAACCCTTACACACACCTAGACAACACACACAAACACAAATCCTGTATCCTCAAAGTGTGTGGGAGGAGGGATGCAGCAGAATGGATGAAGGGGGGGGGTGGAGGAGATAAAAAAGAGGAGAAAGGAGAAAAGAAAAGAGGGGAGGGGAGGGAGAGGCAGGTGGGCGGAGGGATGACTCACTGCTGATGTCGAGCCCAAGAAGAAGACAGACACTTAACAGAACTTTTAGCACGCTGGGAGGGAACTTGGGAGGGGAGGAGTGAGGGATACGATGATTAGTAGCAACAAGACCTTTGTGGAGCTCTAACGGGTACATTCATCATCAGGGCCGTGATACACAGGCAACAGTGTGAGGCAGCGCAGAAAACAGGAAGCTGAGTCAGTCCCAAAACAAAACAAAAAAAAAAAGTTAAACACTGTTTGTGGATACTAACAGAGAGAGAAGGATACCTGCTTTTCTCTGAAAATGACTTTAAGAAATGAATCTTCTTTTTTTAATTCTATGCACATGGTTGGGAAGGTTACTTCACCAAATCTGGAGTACTTTTGAGTTCTCATGTTGAAACCTATAAAAACTGAATTATAAATCAAGCGTAGGGGCTGTTACTATATTTATTTATGAGGGTGAGTAGAGGCCGTACTGACTATTGAATTTATTCAATTTGTGTACAGAAAACCATGTTTTAGACCAGGTTCTCATCCATTTGTAACTTGATTGTTTAAAAAAAAGGATGAGGACCACCTCCCCAAATAAATTTAAAAAAACATGACATAACAAAAAAAAAAAAATCAACTGGGCTGAAATATTGAGATTAAGTTGTGGTTTGATGGGTGAGAGGCTGACACACAGAGCAGTATTCAAAGTTGCTTTCAGGTTCTTTGCCTTTGATGTTGTGACAGTCACAATAGTTTGTGGTTGTTTCAAAAAATGAATCCATGTTGTGTCGCTGCATTTGAGGGAATGACTAACTAGCTAACTGGCAAACCATGTTTGTCTCCTGATGATGTGTCCTGATTGGGGTGGTGATATTAAAACGTAACCGGTCACTGAAATTATGCAATTTAATTTGATGTCTTTTATTTTTATGTGAATTATTGATTGATTACATTCAGATTTTTAAAAAAAAAATAGCCTTGTAAATTACCAGAGAATAAGTTTTTTAAAAAATTATAATAATTGTATTTATGTTGCACTTTTAAAAAACAAGATGCAAAGTGCCTCACAAAGACATAAAACACAAGAGAGATTACATAATAAAAATAGAATTAATATAGTAGTTAAACAAACAAGGTAAGAATCACTAAACCACAAAAAGAAAAATAATAAACTCGAAGAAAGAACAGTTCAGGAGAAAGCAATTCTGAAAAAAGTGCATTTTTAAGAGAGATTTAAAAGTGGAACCAGATCTAGCCTAGTCGCGGGGCCCTGACACTAAAGGCTCGGTCTCCTCTGGTCTTTGGCCTGGACCTAGGATTTACTAACAGACCTCTGCCGGAGGATCTCAGGCTTCATTCAGGCTTGTACGGGGTTAGTAAATCAGTGGTATATCAGGTAAACACTTAAAAAGTGATCAATAATTTTTTTAAATCAATTCTAAAAACGTACAGGTAACCAGTGTAGAGATGCTACACTAGGCGTAATATCGACTCTTGGATCTTGCTGCAGCATTTTGAAACAGTTGAGGTTTGGCCAGATTGTACTGAGTGAGGCAGAAAATTAATTAGTACAGTAGCCCAAGGGGGAAGTAATGAAAGCATGAATGAGTTTCCTGATTCTTGGCAGATAAACAAGATCTAATTTCCGAGATATTCCGAAGTTGGAGAAAGCACGATTGAACAACTGACTTCACTTGCTGATCAAAGTTAAGTTTGTTATCACAGATAATACCAAGATTTTTACACTGGGTTTTGATTCGGCGGGATAATGAACCTGGGTGAATGGAGAGGTGTTCGCTTGAGAGGTCTGGACGTATGATAATAGATTCTGATTTATTGGGGCCCACTAATCATGACCCACTGGTTGAGAATGACTGTTTTAGACCATGTTTCCTAACCCTACTGAAAATTGTTCAAGTGTAACCCAATCGTTTCATTAGTAACTATAATTTCATCCAATTATATAAATGTCCAATTGCCACATTTATTTTTTAAATAAAAACTTCTACTTCCCAACCATGTTCATGAAAACGAATTAAAAAGAAACACTAAAAATACCAATGTGATGAAGAATTTTTAAGTATTGCTTACAACTTTTGCCCGTGTGACCTACACACTATGATACAATCAGAGGTGAACTGTTTATGCACAGATATTTGTACTTTAGCTGTATAAAAACTCTCCCTCCACCTCTCCTACGTTCTTGCTGAAACAAATGTTACAAAAACTGAATCCTGTATGACTATCGTGGGGTGTAAATATTCCAGTATGTTTTAGGTGTTTTAGCTATTGGACTTTTCTAAGCTGTTTGTATTTCGAGAGGGAAGCTTTGGGGATGAATGTTCAATATTTTGTGGAATGAAACCCAGGACATAACTGAGAGGTCTTTTCAAGTGCCGAGTGCAGTTGGAGAGCTTGCTTCAGGACGTTTCTGTAACATTATCACTGACCGAACAGGGACTGTCCTTTTCCACGGTTACCACCCATGGTACAATCAAAATGGCTGCCTTGGAGTTTGGATGCTGTTGCCATGTGTACATACTGATACATGCAGATATGAGACACCAGACTCTTAAAGCCAGGTTCGGATTGGATTCTATTTGAACTAAAACAGCCAAACTTGACTTACCTGTTGACTCTACTACTCAGACTGATTACAAAATATGTGATAATGATCATGTCGATGCTATTCCTGACAGTTTGGAGGTTTACTCATAATTATTACAATTCCCAAAAGTTAAGATAGTTTTTCTTTATTTGAATGACGGTGTTCTTCCTGAATTGATAGCTTTGAAATAGAATCTAATTCTTCCTGGTTTAGGTAGGACAGACATGGCACTTTGATGAACACGACCTTACATAGGAAGCAAACTGAAAACCTGAGTGCACTGTGACATATGGCTTTGCATTCCAATTTACCTCTTGTTGTTTAATTATTAATGTAATTAGCTACCATTAATTGGAAAAAATACATATTTTCACAAACTCCTTGTAAGGGCCACAAAATATTTTTTTTTTACCCAGAGGTGATGGATCCTTAGTCTTTAGATAGGAGGAACAATTAATTCAAGAAATGTGGTCTAACTTTGTTTGGAAATACCTGAAATGTTCTGCCGATGTGTTTAGTGGAGATGGGGCTGGTTCCAGGATTAGTTAGGCCACTGAAAACTATTTAAACCTAGACCATATTCACACAGTGGCTCAAATGCTGGCCAGGATAATGTCTTAAAAAGTTGTAAGAATTAGGTAATTTCGTAAATCGCTATCATTTCAACGAATTTCTGATTGTTTGGCGACTGAATAGACAATTTGGAGGGACATCAGGCCATATTTCAAGGTAAATCAACATATTTGATAACCCATTAGCTAACGTCAGCTAACATAGTATTTAAACACCTCCTAGCTAACATATGCGTTTGAGAGATACACGATATGAGAGGAAAGGTGTAAATTAAGTCTGAAATATCAAACCTAGAAGTAAAACACAGTGGCTGTAATCAAGCTTGAAATGTAACGTTAACCGGCTTTCTGTCCTCACCCGACCTCAGAAATGTTCTCTAACGTTATGTGACATTATGCTCACATATTGTATTTCTGTCTAATGTTCATACAGATTACATTCTACACAAAAGTGTGTTCCAAGCACTTTAGCATTGAGTGTTTGTTTGGCATGAAGAGGCTGACAAGACATTCTTTGTTACATTACATTGCATTACAAGATGTCCAGTATGTTTTACATCAGTAACTCTATCAAACGGCAATGTTAGCTTGGAAGTGGTTGAATGCTAACGTTAGCTGCTGTCTGTCTCTGGTCAAACAGAGTCAGGGTGCTGCTCTTGCATATGTTGGCGCATTGGAAAGGCTCTGCTACACTAAATGGACTGGACCTTTAATTTCATTAATTAAACCATCTACTACAGTATCATGTCAATATGGCCGCCGTGCAAAAGGTGTATAATCTACCACAGGGCAACACACTTTGTGTTGTCCCGTCCTCTCATATAAGACTGCCCACAACAAAAAAAATGTATTTATTTATTTTTTTCAGCTGTTTACACTTCATCACAAAGTCATATGACACTCTTATAGTGCAGCAAAAAGTTACAGGCAGGACATTGGAATTGTTGAATGCTTTTAGTTAAGCTCAAGGTCCACTTACTGGTGTTTTTGACCATATCACATGGCCTTCATTAGCAGATTACACTCAAACATATGCCATATGCCTAAAATAATGAATTTTTATTTTAATTACAGAATAAATAGTTTGAAATGCTTCACTTTGAAAAAACGTTCATGTTTAATGTGTAAGTTTGCATTCATTTAATTAAACTAAGTTATTTAATTTATTCAAGTTGACTTAACATAATGGAAAAACCTTGCATTAAATGTGGCCCTTTGCATTGAACTTATGTAATAAAATTAGATGGAAGTTTTACATGTAATTAATACTCCATTTAAAAAATTGAAAACAGGAGCTTTTCAGTTTGACTCCCATTGAAGTTCTTATGTTGCACAGTGACGTATAGTGAGAAACTTGCTTGTTTTGTAGCATATTTACAATCATGTCCAGCATAGGGCATTGTTTGTAGCTATTTTTAGACCTACGGGGAAAAAAATGTTAAGCTTACATCCTGTGGTGCTGTTAAAGAAAAACAGTGTAGCAAATCAACTGCAGTGTTAGCATCTTTTATGGATATTTGCTATGTGGAAATAAAATAGGAAATCATGTAGCAGCCGAGTCTGAGAGCTTCTGCTGATGTTTTGAGATGTTTCTTTTAACTGCCAAAGCTGTGCATTCATGCTGTGTCGTGAGCACATACAACCACCACAGACACACACACACACACACACACACACACACACACACACACACACACACACACACACACACACACACACACACAGACATAACACAGAGATATATTCATGTAGCTGACTTCTGATACAAATAAATCAGAAACATCAGTGTTTTTTGAGGACTTCACAGCAATGGACCATTTTATTGAAGTGTTTACTTCCTTTGTTCAATGCAGACACTTCTTCAAACTGTGATAAAGGTGTAAATATTCATACTGAACAGACTGTGCAGTCTATCCAAGATGGGTTTACATCTTAAGGCAGAGAAGTTTACAGGGTCATATGTGTTTTGAGTCCAATGACATTTGACTGACTCAATGGCTTTCAAAAAGCGACCATGATTCATGTGAGTTTAAATACAGTTTGTTTTCATCATTCCGGCAAACGTGCGATTTGCAGGAGTTTTGGGGTTTTTTTGTTTAAAAGTTTAAAACCAATAAAGCTTGCCTGGTTCCAGCCTCCTATTTGCTTTTTTGTATTTATCATATTTGCTCCTATGCAACCCAGTATCACAGCAGTTAATAAAATGTATTTATATGGCCTGCATTTATATAGCGCTTTTCTAGTAGGCATGACCACTCAACGCGCTTTACACTACAAGTCAGCATTCACACATTCACACACTGGCGGCAGTGGATTCCTTGCAGGGTGCCACCTGCTCATCAGAAGCAGTGACCATTCACACATGCACTCACACACCAATGGCGCAGCATCGGAAGCAATTTGGGGTTCAGTATCTTGCTCAAGGACACTACGGCATGTAGACTGCAGGGGCCGGGGATCAAACCACCAACCCTCCGATCACTATACGACCAGTCTACCTGAGCCACAGCCGCCATATTTATACAAAAGACACATTTATCAAGGTCAAAAAGTAGTTTCCCATGCAATGACATTCTTCTTTTGCCTTCAATGCCATTTTAAAATGAAACAGCGGTATAAAAGTGAAAAAAACATAAAATATAAGAAGAAATTAGATAAGATATCGCAAGAGACACAGAAAGAACTCAATGTACAACATGTAAATATGTAGTATCAGCAACAAAAAACAACAAAGTATCATACTGTAAAAATACAATATACAGTACAAAACACAGTGTTATACAACCTGTATTCTGTAATTAGGATGTGTGGCCTCCTGCACAGGATTGGGGTTGCACCTGCCCCAAACCAGTCCGCCTTCCCCAGACGAGGATCCTGATTGGAGCAGCTGTCCCCAGCCCAGCCGTCCCATCAGCGGGAACCAATCAGGGGACATGTCTTAAAAGCCTGCTCAGCTCCCCACTCTGGGCAGCTGCTACTTTCGGTTCGCCACTGTTCCTCTTGTGTGTGTGAGATTGTGAGATTTTGAATGTATTACAGAGGCAGGACTGGGCCTGGCTAAGTTTCAAAAACTGATCTTGTTAACTCATGTAGCTGAGCTTTTGTATAGACACACTAGGTACAGGGGTGCTGTTCCTCTTGTATTTCTTTTTTTCCCTGAGATAGTGAGGTTTTATTTTCACCTTTTGGTTTTCTTTAGATAATTAGCTCGAGGTTTTGAGAGTCCTCTTTTGGTTATATTACTTTATTTGGTTTGAACAGCATCCTCCAGTCCTTTTCTGTTGTAGTTTTAGCTCGCCTACTTTTGTTTGTAAAGTCGTACTGAACTCCTTGTTAATAAATAACTTTAATTTAACCAGAACAACTGGTTTTTATGTTGCTTCCCTTTCCCCCAGTGAGCTGGGTTGTAACATACAGTATCAGTATAAATATACATTATCAGAGCAAATATGCAAGATGACGATGTGTGCAACATTTTCACAAGTGATTGTTTTGGATTTTTTTACACAGCATGTTTTACAAAATAAATTGTGGGACATATAAGGTACTTTTTACCTATTCAAATAATTTCCACGCACTAAAAGAGAAAGACATCAGGGTCACAGTGCTGCTCTTCATTAGAGATGGTCAAACACTGTTCCAGACTTATTTTTACTGACTAATTACTCAAATTGCTCCTTTGGTACACAGGAACAGAAAATGGGGTTTAGTTTGACAGTGATTACAGTGATTTTCAACAGTGTACATTGTATTATTAGTCATTTGACTTACCCTGTGAGGACATGGAAAGTGTCTGAAATGCACTAGGGGCAAAACAAAACATAGGTTCCAAAATGAGTCACAGATTGATTAGTTCAACAAACACATTTGCTTATGTTGACACCTGCACTTATGTAACAATCACAGGCCTGAAAATGAAATGCATTATGGTGTGTTATTGAAGCATGAGTCAGCCTTTGCATAACACATTTGAGGTTATATGTATGTAGAATATTAACGTTCCTCTCCTGGCATTGATTAAACCCCTAAAAACCATTCATAATATTTAGAAATCCCTTTTATGCCTCAAACTGGCTAAGACGTAAATCTACACCTTTGCCTTTTAGTATGCGCAGATCTCAACAATCCCTGCCTCCATCTCCACCCACCCCTCCATCATTCACCTGCAGCTCGAGCATTGATAGGGATCCAGTAATGTATTAATAGTGTCACAAGTTGCTGCAGTTGGTGCTAAGGCTTAAATAAGAGGGCTGTTGGGCCTTGGCGGAGGTATGCGCTCTACTGAGTGCCATTCTGGTTACTGTAGAATGAAGAAAGTGAAGGAAGATGGTCATTTTAGGATACTGTTGGACTGACACTTGACTATGAGATCAGGAAAAGGAATGTGGGCGTGCCAGAACTACAGAGGTTTAACAAGAAGGCAGTCTTGAGTAGTGATGGGGACGAGACCACTTGTATCGAGTTTGAGTCAAGACCAAGACTTCGGGATTTTGTTGCGGCTGAGACTTTTTGGACTTATTTATTTGTGTGTGAAGTTGGTCGGGGACGGGTGACAGCCGTAAACAAAGTTGCATGGGCGGTGCCAGGTTGGATTATTGGCTGCATTCGAAGCAGGACGTTTTACATTCAATCACAGTAATGATGTTAACAAATGAATTCGACAATGCACAGTTGTGGTCTTGATTGGTCTTAAAATAAAATCCTCAATGTCTGAGACCGAGACAAGACTGAGTAAAAATGCGGTCAAGAGCAAGACCGATTTTGAGTACTACAACACTAGTCTTGAGTTCATCTAAATATGATTTTTTTAATGGATGTTTGCACAAAAGAAAAGAAAATCATGCACAAATCTCTCTCTCTCTCTCTGTCTCGCAATAACTTAAATTTAATTTAGTCTTTGTAAATGTTTTGAATTCACAGTGTTTTTATGACTAGCATAAAATGCATTTTTGAGGAAAGTTTAAATTTCACAGGCCACGTTATTAAGGGTGTTGCAGCTGTCTTCACTTCAGCTAATTAGAACTCTTTTTCTTTGAACTTGGCTGCCAATAAGCCGATGTCTGAAGAATCATTTGTCCTGTCTGACAATCGAGGTGCAGCAAATCTTACCAAGTATTTTCGAGACATTTTATTTTTCACATCTGGATGTTCCTGAGAAGAAGCCTAATCAGCCCAAATAACACGCACACTTGTGCTGATGCACCATGGGTATTCAGGGGTTTTAAGAGCAAACAGAGCTGTTGCTACAATTCTCTAGTCCAATTTTATTTTTGCACAACCTCATAATCCCTTTGTGATGTCAGATAACTGGTCTGACACTAATTATAAAGTTTGCGAGTTCCTCTCAGACTTACTGTTACATGGGAGTGAGAATGATGTAATGCTGTCTGCACCACTGAGCCCACAGCCGCACTTTTCGCTTCAGCAGCAGGAACAGACTCTTCTGATCAGAAGAGGCAGCTCCAAGCATTTTGTGCAGACAGATCCCTGTTTGGACAGCTGCTCTGTCCCATTTCAGAAAAGTTATTTAGAGTGGCTTGAACACTGGGGCAACTTAGCCATAATGGAAATATCTGCTCAAAATTTTTTAGGCATCCTGATGAGCTAATAAGGGTGAGCTTAGGTGTTTACAGCAGAGACTAGTTGATAGGAATCAGGTGTGCAGGAGCACCAAACTCACCAAAGGCGCCTACTGGGCAGACGAGAAGAGCATGAAAATAAATTCATGAAAAACTAGAGTGTTTAAATAATACAATATTGAATGAGGCCTTGTCCACATGTACACGGGGATTTTTTTAAAACAGGGTTTTTCCGCCTTTGTTTTTTTTTAAATCCCGTCCACACAAGCACCGTTTTAAAAAAGTTCTCCGTCCACATGAAAACGCAAAACACGTTGTCAAGCGCTGTCAATAGCATGCCAAAACAACAGGTGGCGATATAACCCTAACCGTATAGCCATGTTAGCCAATCAGAAGCCTGAAAACAAAGTTATTACTTGTTCCGGTAGGCTAACAACAATGGCGCATCGAGGAAGGACTGTGTGTGTTGAATGTAGCAGCGACATTCGAAGAGATCTCTGACGCCGCTGTTCCTCTACATAAAGGGAGAGTAACTGTGTGTGTATGTGTAAGCATGTATAAAGTCCAGATAGCAACGTTAAAAGCAACAGTATTTTGGCTACCTCCGCCCTTGCCATTGAGAGGCATGGTACCACTATGGCCAAGTTGTCATTTCAAGTGTCTCATGTCTGGAATAAATCCAAATGAGATTTTATACACTAAAGTTTACACACATACAGTGTATGTATGTCTCCACAAATGTGATTTTATTGGCTTTTCTAGGCTACATGCAAATCGGGGTCAGCTCTACTCCAGCTCACAGGGTGGTAGTATTGCACCTGAAGCCGTTTGGTGACTGCCAAAAATGCCAAAGACGCTTTTGCACTTTAGCTAGCTAACAGCTATCCATGAACTAGCACAAATACAAGGATGAAAGTTATCAACTATGAGCTACCAGCTCTCACTCACGCTGCTCCCTCACCCATACAGATGATCCTGTGATTGGACTGATCGGGGATCAGATAAACACTACAGCAGTTAGGTGGGACTTTTGTGTGAACATGTGTGTTGAAATGATTGATGTTAATTTTAATATAATTTCAGGGTTGTCAGAGGGGACACACACAGCAGATGCCTCTTCCACAGACTGCTCACTGATCGAGATCATGTGTGCATTCAAACCTTTTCTACTACACAATATAGCTAGAATGTGTCGCAAACCGAAACGTGAAGTTCGAGACATATTACACCATTATCTTTTATCATACTTAGAGAGCTTTACTCATTTTTTAAGTTTCAGTAACAAGTTGCTTGTTCTGATCATTTTACAACACAAGTTTTACCAAATAAAGTAACCAACCTACGAAAGCCAAGGAATGTGATGCTTGAATTTTGGGGGTTTTATGCTGTTATCTCGAGATCACAAATTCATTATTTTGTTATCTCAAGATGCGGACATATACGGTAACATTATCGAAGATCAGGAGTGTCATTCCAGCATGCATAGATGCTGTCTTGACAACTTTAGCAAATGACATGAGCTAAAAATGTCAGATCAAGGAAGATCCATCTTTGATCAACTCATCATTCTGTACTTCAATCTCACTTATTTTTTGAATTCTTCATTAAATCAATCTTCATTAAACCATTCAAACACTCACCAATGTGGGTAAATTATTTTTCCAGTTCCCCTACACCAATGAGAATTGCTTTCACTGGACAGTACCACATCTGCCTAGTCTATCCCTTACAGTAATTAGCCATATGTAAATACATTCATACGAAATCACTCAGGAAACAGTCCTACAACAAGAGGCAAACATTTAGAAAAAGTTCAAATAGCTAGCTAGTAGTAGTTTTAATTAATATCATTCTGAATTATCATTGATTCCTGCACCGACGATGGAAGCATATTGAGCAATCTCACTTTGTGTGGCTGCAGTCCTTCTAGTAGAGCCTACTAAGTTGTAACACGTCATAATAGCACATTTTCGTGCCCTGAGGCTTCAGTGATTGTACTGGTGGTTTGTGATCCAAAACCTATTCTAAATATGAATTAAATGATCATAATAATAAATTATCCATATTATAAAACTGTCTAGAAATGTTACTCTGTTTACTACAAAGGCATTAATGCTTTTAGAAATGGATTTGTTTAATTTACTGATATCAAAACCCTGTTTTTTCACTTATGACCTTGATGCCCTGACATGTGGCCTTTATCCACGTCATGCTCATCATAGCAGTCCCTGTTATACATGAAATTGCTGTGCTAAAAAACAGTTGTTCAAACATTTTTACAATAGGCATTTTACTTTTGGATACTTCAGCACATTGTACTGCTAATATTTGTTGATAAGTGAGAAGTTTTTTCAGTGCTTGCTGTGTTATGACAGTGTCCTCAGTCTTGTGTAATGTGCTGCTGCTGCCCGCTGTGTGACTGGACTGTGAATGTCAGTGGAAGTTCTGGCTGACTGGCTTTTACTGTCACTACAATGGGGGACTGCACTTCATTTCTAAATGTTTGCCTTTCTGGCCTGGCCATTGATTTTGTCTCCGTCTGTCTTTATTACGCTGGCTCCCCTCTTGTGTATAACCTCCAACACACACACACACACACACACACAGACACACACACAGACACACACACAGACACAGACATAAAACGTCTTAACTCTCCCTTGCCACTGGCAGCCTTCTCATCCATACTGACCAATCCGTCTTAGTTTAGCTCCCTCACTGTTCCTTATTAAACCTGTAAAGGCTGTCTTGTTCTACCTGTCAGTTCTCTTTTCCACACTCTTTCTTCTCTCCTGCCTTTATTCCTGCATACAGAGCATCAGTATGGACCTGACGAAGGCATTAAAGAGTTACATATATCATTTACACATATCATGTTTTTACCTTACATAATGCACATTTGCAATACTGATTAATGAAAATAAAGGCCTGGCTCAGTAACTATCCCGATCCTGCTAATAGACATCCATGGTTATTATACTAAATAAAATGTACTGCTATCAGTGGGAGTACAAAAGTAGCAGCACCATACTGTGGAAATACTCAGTTACAAGTACAGTACAAGTCTTGCATTCATACTTAAGTAAAAGTATTAATATCAAAATATACAAATTAAAGCACTAAAAGTAAAAGTACTCAAAAGCCCATTCCAGAATCATATACGTATATTACATTATTGGATGCGTATAATTATTGATGCTTTAATGTGCACATCACTTTAATATTGAAGCTAAACATGGAGCTAATCTATAAACTGCAGGGTAGCTTGTGAATTTTCCCCTTGGCGATCAAAAAACTCTAATAATAATTCATTAAAATATATTTGTTGCTTATATTTGTATTTGTCTGCAAAACAACTAGTAACTAACAGTATGATTAATATATAATGGAGTAAAAAGTACAATATTCCAGAGGAGTCGAGGCATAAAGTAGCAGAAAATGGAAATACTTAAAAATAAACTTTCTCACATCGTGCTACAATGTCTGTTGAGTTTGTCTGATAATGACGCAGACAGCTTTACATTGTAGGTACATTAAACCCTGGTGCGTCTCTGCCTGATGCCAAAGGGTGCCTTGTGCATCTGGATTAAGACAAAAGGGGCCGTGACAAATCGTTGATATCTGACGAGCTGGGGATGAGAACAGGCTGGTCATGCAACTTGTTGACTCTGCCCAACTGGAAGTTTGCAGGGAACACGGCCGATTAAACACAAACACAGCATCCGATGCCCAACGGAGGCCAGTTTGACCACAGGGACACTGTACCAAGCCATTTTCTTGCTGGGTTTGGATTTTTGGGGGGACCTTCATAGGTGTAGATTTCCACGCACAGGAATAGTGTTCAATCAGTGTGACACTGATTACCTCAGTGTGCAGAGGCATGCAGTTACTGAACCAGGTCACTTCAAGAATGAGAGTGCATAGTCGTGTTCAAATATGACATATTTAACAATAACTGTCTTAAAAATCATATGAAGTTTATGACCAAAAATGCAGAAAGTTTGTTTTGCTTTTTCTAAGTTAAACTCTCAGCACCTGCCGCAGCAATCACTCAGTGATCATCAACCCCATGCAGACACGTACTTAAAATACGAGGCACTCCTGCCTACTTTTGAGTTTCACCCACTGTTTTTAATCCCTATTTTGATTGTAAAGAGGAGTTGAAAAAATGGAACCCATTTCCTCCTCCTCATCATGACAAAAGTGGGACAAATGGGTAATTACAGCGTAGTTCAGGGAAAGAGCGGAACTTTCTCATGTTTTGTCCACTAAATAAACTGTCTTTTTTTTTCTTGTGGGGAATGAAATGTTTCTATATTTCCCCAAATGAGACCTTAATTTACAACAAAAAGGGGCATAAGTTAGTAGAGAAAAGGTTATTGTTAATTTTGTTAAAGTCTGTGATCTGCACCCTATTATGATAGAAGAGATATGATTGTATAAGCTTAAGTTTATTTTCAGCCCTCGCTTGGTTGTAAATACAGCAACACCACACGTCTCTATATTTGCATAACATCAACATTTTGATCATCACAGCTTGGAGGAGATAGTTTGGGGGACAACAGTGCATGTAAGAACCTAACATCAATGGCATCACATAGCACAGTATATTTCAACATATTTTGTTCTTAGTTTAAGTATTAAATCCTTTCGAAGTGAGGGGATAGCGGCTGTGGTCTGTTTCCAGGCCAGGGGCCGTCTTAAGATATAAGTTTTCTCAATTTGGTGTTACAGAAGCAAGTCCTAACTATCTTTAGGAATCCTATCTTACTTCATCCTATCATCTTATCTGAGGTTAGGAAATCCTAAATACTCAATCCAACAGCACTTACCAACTTTTAAGTCTGCTAGCAACCAACACTACTTTTCTCATCTCTTCATAACTGTTGGGTTTTCTCATTGAAACAGACTGAAACATACATCGAAACATACAAAACAAAATGGAGCTAAGAACATGACAGGCCGATGAGTTGGAGGTGTTGGTAACATCTGTTCTTTTAGGGAAATTTACAACGCTAACTCTGGAGAAAAAAGAAAAAGGAAAAAAGCGCATTTGTCAGTTGCACCACAACCAGGAGAGGCCCACTGAAAAAGTTCCACCTTTGAAGCAATAAATAAAAAAGTAAGCAATAAAAAAAACAGTCATGTTAAACAATAAAGCTAACACTAGCTGGTGGAAAAGTTATCTGACAGCTGCTTAAATCAGACAAATGTCCCGCTTTAATGTTTTGAACTTTTTAACCATATCTACATTGACTGAATCTGTGAGCAGATTCCCCTCACTCACTGGGCTGGGACATAAAATCAGTGAATCAATAAATACAAGCGCTGTTAATTTCTTCCTGTGGAGATGACATAAAAATATATAATATATATAACTACTATCTCCATGGCGACACTGACATTGCTTAGTCACGACAGAATGTGACAACGTCTGCCACAAGCTTCAGGATTCTTGTGTTACACGTATCTGAGACAGCTAACCAAGATCAGGTCATTCCTTTGCTCTGCAGACTTAAAAAAGGTCAGCCATGCTTTTATTTCTCCCAGACTCGATTATTGCAATGCAATTTATTTTGGAATTAGGCATAACATCCATAGATAGCAGCTGAAAGAAAACGCTGCCGCCAGGCTTTTAACTCGTACTAAGAGAAGTGCCCACATTACACCAATCCTTGCTGGCCTTCACTGGTTACCTGTGAGTTTTAGAATTGATTTTAAGATTTTACTGCTTCTTTTTAAAGCCTTGAATGCTCCGGCTCCTGACTATATCTGTGACATGCTTACCCCTTATCATCTGGCAGGGCCCTACTTATGGTACCAAAATCTTGATTCGCCAATAAAGGTGATCATGCGTTCACTGTGCGGGCCCTCCAACTGTGGAACTCCCTGGGGATGTCAGGCAGGCAAACTCAGTGTCCTCTTTTAAATCTCTCCATAAAACTCACTTATGGCTTTCTCTTAACTGATATTATTGTTGGTATTTATTGTTAGTATTTTAACTTTTTATTTTGTTATGGAATTTATTTGGTTTCATTGTATGTTTTATTGTAAAGCACTTTGCAGCTCTGTTTTTGAAAGGTGCTATATAGGCCTAAATCAAATTATTCTTATTATCTTAAGTTAGCATAGGAATATTGACTTCAGAACTGTCCTGACACATGCCAGACTTTATGGCCATTAGTTTTGGAGCCCCAGGCGAGCTTTCCAATTCCTAATTTCTAGCAGCATTTCTAACACCTCTGTCCACAGCATTAAAGCAACTGTTCCATCCGTCTGCAGCCTTCCACCTCATTTCACATCTTCGCACAGCTGGAGAGAGATAGAAACTACCAAATGATGTAATGGACTCTCTGTACTTGTGTAAACGTCCTCAACAGCTGTTAAAGACGTTTAAGGGAAAATGTCAGTTAGACCTTCCCTCCACACAAACACACACATGCGCACAAAAAAAACACAAATACTAAGAGACCTGGCACCCTGTCTGATCCTCTCTCTCTCTCTCTGCATCAGCGGGCGCAAAAGTTGCTCTTGCAAAGGTAAGCCGATCAAAACATCTATTACACCGATCGCCAACATTTTATTTTTCATGCGGATCAATCGGGCCGGGGTACACGTGCCTCGAGCAGGAGAGGAGCTCGCGTACACATTGTACTCTCGCTACAATCACCTGGGGAGGACCGCGCACTGCTCTGCATGCGTGTTCATTTAAAATTGTTGTGACAGGACAAAGTGTGTGCGTGCGTGCGTGCGTGCGTGTTTGTGTGTGTGTGTGAAGGCGCTTTGTCAGGTAAGAGGGGAAAAAAGAAGTAATATGTGAGAAATCCAAAATCCAAACTGTCAAGTGTTTTGCAGATGTGACAGGAACAGAAGATGGAAACATCACAGAGTAGGCTACATCATGGTCACTTTGATTACCACAGACCCTCCGTGTATATGAATTATTAATATACGATGTGTTTCTTTTCAGGAAAATGTTTAATGAAATGATAACATGACAGCATCAGCTCGTCGGGTGTGTTTGATTTGTTCTGTCCTTTGTTAGGGAACCGTTCTTTGTTGTTGGTATGTGTAGGATCCGCTGTGCAGGCGGGATGTACAGAGTGTGGGCTCCAGCAGGATTTCTCTGTCTGAGTATTGAATAGTACTGAAGGAAGCCACCTGATCCCGCTTCCTGCCGATCGAGTTTCATTTGGCCAGTTTGGTTCAGTTTGTGCGCAGTATCATCAGCCAATATCATCAGAACAAAAAAAAGTGTAAATTCTCTCCTGACAGCCATTTTATTTAAATACTCTTGTGAACTTAAAGCCAAATAATAGTAAAATAGGAAGACGGCTCATTGTTGTGCTGTATTATATGGTTTCAGGGAATGATTTAGGACATTACCATGTGTGTCTTTAATATTGAACTTCTCAATATAGTGTAGTATATTCTAAAAACACACCAACACCGATGTGGTTTCCATAAAATCTTTCAACATTTTTCTAGATTGACATTTTCCAAAGTATTCTCTGTAGTATAGTTTCACTCTAATATGCAAAAGTGCCTTTTCACACACCAAACACAGGACCATTCATCCCATCATGCCTCTGATCTCTTCATGCGCGCCACTATGGTACACAGTATAGTAATCATAACCAACCAGCTCCAGTACGTCCACATTCTGCTGCTCTGTATTCACAGCAGGATTCATACCGCCGCTGCATTCATGATGCAGAGCATGGCTGATTTGTCCTTGAACTTTCCTTTCCTGCATCACGCATCTGTGCTGCCGCCGGTGAACCCTACAAGCATGTGTTCCTCATTCCTCATAATCCACACTGTCAGCCTGAAAAGAAGGGTAATTTTAGGAGTTTTGAGCACAAAATAACAATGTTTGTTGGTACAGATTTCAGGTCCTCCCAGGGGTTCACCAGGTCTCTCAAGGGGTCCCAAAAAGAAACATTCAGATGAATGCTGAGTGCAGTACTGAAGTGTTTCCAGCTGCAGTTCCTCTAATGGCCACTAGATGGGCCACCCAATGAACCTCAGTTTGTAATACTGTATTGACAAATCTCTGAAATTCTGTGGAATGACAAAATCAAAATGATTCTCCTATAAGATCTATGTTCTCAGTAGCATACTCGATTCTTTAAACTGAAGCTATCCTGTAATTAATTGCCAAATTAAATAGGCATGTCCTATCTGACTTGTGACACAACTGCCTTCATTTAGCAAAACATGATGAAATTGCAATCAAGTCTAGATGCACATTCTAACTCAGTGCAATTCTGCAAAATTTGAAAGGATTTTTTCTGTATGGTTCTACAGCAGCACTATGAATCCGTAATCATGAGTCTAATATTGATCGAAATAATGGCCCAGTCAGAATAAAAATGCCTCATTTGTTTCTAGTTGACAAGAACTACAGAGATAGTAGACGGTACTTAAATGTTGATCATGTTTTTTTAATTGAGTCTCAGAGCCTGTGACGCTGTGTAGCTCCAACAAGACTCATCCCTGAGCAGGAAACCAAACATCAAGCGTCAGAGTTTCTCTATAGAAAAAGTGACTTCACAGATTATAAGTCAATGCTTTGGGTTCCTGAGAAAAGGAAATGTTTAAGTGTTACATGAGCAAACTTCATACTTGCACTTGGCAGTTTCACTGGGACTTTTTGAAAGATTGAAGGGTTTCACCAGCCAAAAATCATGCAAGGCAACATTAAATGCCTTCTTATTATTCTCTGGTGGGGGTGGAGGTGTTGAAGACTTTCAGCCAGCGTTAGTGTGTACAGTCTCTGGACGGATGCTCAGTTGCTGCCACAAACAAAGCTTTGATTTCTGCCTGTAATTTTGATTCATTGCTTTCTGCTCACTGAGAACACTTCCTGTTGGTGACTCCACAGAATCTGCCTGCCCTGGTTCAAAAGTGATGCAATCAGGAGTCTCTTTTCAGTTTGTGATTTAATCTAATAAACTGGGCATGGTTTTACATAAAAATTTGAGAAGTTGGCATTGGAGTTTTATAACAGAATTAGAAGATATTAGAAAACAGTAGCAAAGTCAATAACTGGTGACAACAGATCAACAATCTGACAATGTTTCTGAACAATTATTTTTGACTGTGTAAAACTGATTTCATTGCATCATAAGCATTTTTGGTTGAAACTATTCAAATTTTAAATCTTGCCTACAGCAGGTGAGTGTTAATATTTCATCAGAGACAAGAAGGCAGAGACTGATTCCAGGAGTCCTTTCCACCTTTCTTGCTTTTTCCACCAACAGTACAGACAAGATGACCTCCTGGTTTGTAATAACCAAGACAACCGAGAACCAGGGTGGGGCCAGGTCCAAATCATTATCATCTATCATCATCTGATCAGGTTTCTATTGCCATCAGTCTTTGGTCTGTAATACCCATCAGCTCTAATCAAATAAATTGTCCTAATTAGCCCTTTGGGCATGTTCTGATGGTCCTCAAGTTCTTTTGAATCTTAATGTATGCATGTTGGGTAAGTCTCCTGGGTAAGTACCTGTGTAGACCTCAAGTACAGACAAATAAAAAAATTTAAAAAAACATTTACCAAATGGGCAAAGAGACTTCCCTCCTCAATGACTAGATATGTTGTTTGTTATTGCCTTCCAAAGGCAATCTGACATCCCTGCTGGCAGGATAACATCACTTGTCAATTCCTTAATGAAGTCTACAAAAGATCAGTATTAGCATTTTCTAATTTGACATTGGTAGGATTATGGTTTGGTAAGGCTTTTTGCACACAAAAAACGTGGTCAGGTAAAGATTATGGTTTGGGTTTTTAAAAAAAATTGTAAATGCAGGGAAATAAAGGAAACCAGCGTGAGTTGGTGGCTCGGACTGAGTCACAACAACAAAATAACCCAAAGCGTCGGTATTTGATGGGAATGAGACTGAAACAATCAACTGTCTTTCTCCAGAATCGCTCACCCCACCTTTAATGAAGATTTGTAGCTGGATTCAATTGACACAATAGGTCTGCCTTTGCTCCAAAAAGAAAAGAGTCATAATTCTTAAATCTGCTAGAGCTCCTTTGTCAGTTTAATGTAAACATCTGTCGTATTTAGGCTTTTGCTGTCGTTTTTCTTGGGAGTCTCCAAAGGGGGGGGGGGGGGGGGGGTTGGTAAAAATCGCCTCTAGA
>JBBPCS010014073.1:0-28214 GCA_037974645.1 Hollardia meadi | reverse complement strand
TCCCTGAAGTCATAGTCCTCGTCGGAGCCGCTGTAAATCACCTCCGTACTGTATCTCCTGTCGTCAAACTGGCCTCTCAGAGGCTGTGTCCGCTCCCAGTCTGGTTTCCAGCTGTGTTCAGGCTGCAGAGCCCGGTTCAGCTGAGCCGCGCTGCCCACAGTGACTATCCCTGTAGCCGCAATCTAGGCAGATTTCAGTGATGCAGTAGGCCCACTAGTTCCACCGCTACATGATATTGGACTTTACAGTGTGGGGATATGGCTATTTCCAAGAGATGTACCAGTGCAGACCCAGGGTAGTATCGGTCGGTTTCTACTAATGTCATGTGATTAATTTAGTTTCGAGGACATCCTTGTCATCTTGTAGGTTAACTCACAAATTATATCTGGTCAGCTAGTTTACATCAATCTCTGTTAATGAGATTTATATTGAATGTAGAATATTTACACGTGTCATTTCTCACCAATGTGCACCACTAGGTCTATTATCATTTAAAGTGTTGTCAAAAAGAACAGATTTAAGTAATTGCATTCCTGCTGTCATAACATACAGTATTTGATCATTTGGCAAACTCCCCACATTAAAAATAATCAATAGATTCAATCCCAACCTAATTTTCTCGTACAGATCAATTAGCATCTACAGCTGCAGACTCTGGGGCTGTATCTGACTACCAGAGGGCGACTGAGTAATACTCGGCACAAGGTCATCCTGCTGTTGCCTTAGCACTTTGCAAACAATAATTCTACTCCTGTTTTGCAAAAAAAAAGAAGCTTTGCAAGCTTAATCTGCTTGGTCATGGAAAGATTAGCCTCTGCTGTATCCCCTGCTCATGATAATGGAAAATGTAACACCGGAGAGACGAGCAGCTCTGAATATACGATGAGAAAGCACTGACTGACCCAAATTTGTCCGCTTGTGTACCAATCTTGTGTCCCGTAAATAACAACGATCTGTACATCTGTACACTCTTATCTTTTGTTGCACTTAATTCCGACGCGATACAACAACAGAACATAGCATGAGCATCTTTACCTTTATGCTACATTTACACTAATATCCCAGTTGTTAAATGTAAGGCTGGTTAAGGAGTACATACAATTTTTCTCTGCCCACATGATACCTGCTTGATTGTGTGTATTGGTGAAGGCATGCATCCAGCATTTCTGTTTTTTGGCTCGTTTAAAATCCACTTAATGATTCCAGTTGAGGATGCACCTGCAGACAAGGGTTTATCCAGACTTAGTGATGTCAAAAAAGGATGCAAAACAAAAAGCCAATATTCACGGTCAGTAAAATCACATTCTGACTAGTTCCCATAATGTTTGGTGATGCAAGCAGGAAGTTGTCATTAGCTTTAAGAAGTTAAGTCTTAGTAGTAGCAGTAGTAGTAAGTCTTTGTGACACTTTCTTTGAACCGAACATTCACAATTATGACCAAAGAAGTGTTTGCAGTTTATAGCATAAATAGGCATGACATTTATGTTATTTTAGACAACACTACAGTATTGTTAACAATGTTTATATGTGTTTGCTATGTCTAATATCCTTGTTCAAGGCGATTTTTGGAATCTAAAGTGTAATTAACAAGATTACAGATGGATTATGTATAAAACCTGTATTTTGAAAACCAAATTATGGCTGGTATGGATTGATTTTAGCACTAATTTATCTTTAGCTTTACACCTCACCAACGAATCCATCTGAAATTCGATGGATGGGAAATTGACACGACAATTACAGCCTTCTACCTTTCACAGTTAAACAGCAATTGGTTTGTACGTCAGAGAAGTAGCCTCAGCTGTGACAAGTTGAGGGAAGCAGTATAAAGCCATCCGTTGTCTGACATTCACACTACCGTGAGGAAACAGTACTGAGCTCCAGGTGGGACAGGTGCAGACGGTACAGCTGGAGGTGTCTGCTCCAGTCTGTCCTCACGTCAACATGACAGAGGCCCATACTCCTCCAGCCCATACGCCGAACAGATGGGAACAAAAGAGGTAGCTGTTTGTTGGAATTACAGAGGAGCACTCATTGATAATCTCCCAGGATGGAGAAGTTGGAGGCAGGGCTGAAGAAAGGAGGGGTGCATCAATAATTTATGGAAATGGCATCAAACGGGTATGAAACTGAATTCATGATTTGGAGCGTCTGTGAGCATTCGCAGTCGGTGTTCAGCTGCGACTTCAGATCTCAAACCGTCATCAAAATTCTACATTTAATCAGAGCAAGAATATATTTTAAAAGTGTGTGATGTTGCTACAGTTCTCATAGATAATTACCACGAGGTATGTCATGACCGGTTGACATCAAGCTGCTGGTTCAGCTAGAGGCAAATGACTGCTGCTCTGATCACTTTAACAAAGGAGTGTGTTGCTCATTTATAGGGTACATGCAGGAATATCAGGCTTGAAAACACCTCACCTCTGAGCTCTAGTGAGTCATGTGTGCATTACAGTAGATGCTAATAGCTTTGAGAATATGTGGCACACCGACACGGTGTACTACAGCAGTGTCACACGTAGCCCTGAACCAAATGAACCATTTTCTGTCAAACTGGGTGCAAACACAAGTACAGGCTCGTGGGTATGGCCAATTCTTTTCTGTGACTAAAACCACAAGCTGACACAGTGTAATATTATATGGGAAAGTGTGTGGAGAACACTCAAATATTCTCTCAGCAGGTGGACTTGGGGCAAGCTTCACATCAGCTTCTCTAACCCTTCTAAAGGCAGCAGACAGTTGCAAAATAGGCCAGGAAAACACCTGGAGCAACTTCTCTGAATAAACTAACCTTTTTCATCCCAGGTCATGACATACCTACATTTTGTCATGCGCCCCTCGTGTCTTATCCAGATGCACAAGGTACCCTTTGGCATCCGTGGCCGACACACTAAGCCTTCCCTTTAGCATCTCTGGTCGACGCACAAAGGCCCCGTGCTTCGTATCCTGACGCACAAGGTCTAATTTACTTTGGTGGAGTTTAGACACATAAATCACGTGGTTATGTTTTGGAAATATGTGGTGACGCCTGGTTTCAAACGGGATGCAAACTCCGGTCACCTGGGTGAAAGTCCTGTGTGTGACCCTCCACTCAACCGCGACCTCCACCCCTATTGGCACTTTCTCACTTTGGAAAGTAATTTGCACTACGTCATCTGTTCAAGTCATCTGAAACTGACGCGGACGGCTTTACATTGCAGGCACATTAAACCCTTGGGAAAAAAACCCCTGAGTGACAAAACGTGGATATCTCATGAGCTTGGGATGAGAACGAGCTGGAAAAAAACAAGCTTTTACGGAGGTGTAGAGTGCAATTATACAGCATCCTAAATATAAATATGTGGAAGTCAAAATTACAGCACAGAAAATATATTATCAAGGGCAAATGATGTCTGGTGCCACCATGTTGTCAGAGTTGTGCCAGGAACACTAGGGAACAGGGGTTTGGACCCAAAGGCTGACGCGGCAGGCAGAGCAGGTTCAGTATAATGATTTCTTAGTCTAAAGTCAAAACTCACAGGTCCAAGGCAGGCGAGGGTCAAAACCAGGGTGTCAGTCCAAACAAGCAAACAGAATCCAAAGGGGCAAAGGCGAAAATCCAAATCCAAAACACTAACAAGGTCCAAAAACACGGAGGTAGGAGACACGGGAAGGCTGGGACGAAGGCACAAGGGTAACACGTCAAACTGGGAGACACACACGCAGACTTAAATACACAAGGAAGGGAAGGTTAACAAGACACAGGTGAAACTAATCAGGGCGGGGCAGACGATCAAGCGAGACAAGACACACAAGCAAAGGACTACAAAAATAAAACAGGAAATACAAACTAGAAACTCTAAACCATAACACAAGAAATAACATACTAAAAACTGAAACCATGACACATGTCTGTCCTAATCAGATTAGTAGCTTTTAATTAATTTCTTGTTTTTCTGAAAAGTGACCTGTTGTGGGCGCAACAATAATGACTAAACTCTTGTTCGGCCGTTGTGCTTACGGCCATTTCATAAAAGATGCTGAGCATAAAAAACCTTGCTTAAGCAGGTTCGAACGATTAAATTTGGAATTTACGCTCCTGTGATCGATAGATCTCAAATCAACTTAAATTGAAGCACCTGTCCTGTGATTTCCCCTTATATAATGAGAGCAAATAAAGAGGGTTTATTCAATATAGCCATGTACCGAAAGAGAAAATCAAATGTTTTGGAAGACGAGATCGAGGAGAGTAAAGCCAGGCAACCCGTGTTATTCAGTGGACTAAAAGTGGACAAAGCCAAACACACAGTTTCTTGTGTGTGTGAGGGTTAAAGTTGCTTAATGAGGCATGTAAAAAAAAGTTTTTGCAGAAAAGCGTAAAATTACCACATTAAAATCCCTAAAAAGGCACCTTTTCCTTCTCATTAAAAATTCCAGAATATCCGAATATGCAATTTTCTTTCATTTCACAAGTTTTCCTGCTGGACACGAGATGTAAAGTCCGTTCTCAGTGTTTGTGCACTGGAGGGTTCGAGTTTCCACATCACACTTGTGTTTGCTGAACATTAGACCAGGATTAGCTTCCAAACTATTTGTGATAATAAAATCAGAACACAGAGAAAATGTTTACAATGAACGTGAAAACAGGCTTATAGTGTCAGACTGTGCACATATTCTACACAGTGAAGCTCAAAGAAGAAGAAGAAGAATACATTTTGGACTGGAGGGGGACTTAACTGATGCCGCGTGTTTCAAAAAATAACAACTGGCGGTCTGCTAATCCCCTCACACCTTCACCAGTTCACCACAGGCTTGGAAATATATGCATCCCAAACTGCAAAACCTGGTCACGTCAAAGTAAGGTTTTATAAATAACTACTCATAAAATGGTTTTCTGCTTAAATCAAGATCAAAATTGATCGTAAGGCCCCGGATTGGTAAGTTGCTATATCTGTGCAAAAAAACAAAACAAAAACCTTTGGATGCAGGTTTGAGGTTTGTAAGGATGATTGTGTTCAGCACGATGCAGGTCTGTGTTCTGTCTCCTAGCAACACACTATTCTAGTTTCTTTTACCCGTGACAACGATCTTTGTCTAACCTCAATCAAGTCTTATTTGCCTAAACTTAACTAGACCTTAACTAGGAGGCAGCACCTCAGAAGGCCGTCCTGTGGGTCATTCATTAGGGCTTTTACACCGGCAGTTTTGGACGTGCCGAGGTACTGAGCTGAGGATAATGTAGTTCGACTTGAAAGGTCCACTTACAAGATCTTTCCACAGATTTCAAGTGCATTCCATTGGTCTTCCTCAGCAGATGATGTTTGCTCTGCTATAATGAAGCTTAGTTATTATCACTTCACAAAAGTGTAAATGCAGCAACTAGTAGTAAAAAAAAACCTGTTTTTATTATTTTTGTCTGTTGCCGTTGACTTTTGTTTACTAAAACGACTTAAAGTTGCATTCACTTCATATTGTAGCACATTATTACATGCAAAGTAAAGTCACTATCGTCTATTTTAAGGTCTATTTAAATCAACATGATGTGACAGCTCCCTGCAGACTACCCAGAAAAAAATATTGCCGTCTGGCATGAAGAAAAAAAAAGTTGCCAAACCTTTAATGAACTGCATAACAAATCCTGCTAAAGTTGCACTGCAGCACCTGATGTGCATAATTAATACCTCAGCTACATAATGTTGCCCATTTGGATGAGATCGGGTCTGTTTGATGCCACAAAACTGGCCGACTTTCCGTCCACATTAAAAAAAAAACAGCCCAAAGCAGGAAAACCGTCAAAGTACACATATGGTTTCTTTTCCCAACTAGCTGAGAGGAACAACTGAGAAAGTTTCAGTTCATGCATCTTATTAAAATGCTTCCATTGCCTGGAGCCATCTCTGGCCATTTAAACTAAAAAGTCCTGCTCATTTGGTTTGGCCATGTATGTTGAGTTTCTCTCTTTTTAAGACACCAATATTTTCAAAAACACTAACTGCCTCCACCATCGAGGCCGGTGCTCCTCTGCGGTGCGGAGGGACAGAATCTGATCTGCCTCCATCTGTCAGAGTGGAAGACGTGGTCACACATTATTGTGCCTGGCAGCATGTTTGTCGAACACTCGAGGAAAGAGATGCAGGAGGAGCTCCGGCTGCTGTTACACCAACCAATCAGTTCATTGTGCGGAAATTAAAAAAAAAAGTAATTATCTGTAAGTTTTAAAATCCTTCCAAATCATCATTATTTAAATGCACTCTTTTGTAAATTTGTCTATTTTCCAATAGATATATTTATTCAGATTGACTTCATCAGTGAATTTTACTTTATCAATACAAATTACACTATCATTAGTGTTAAGGAAACTCAAAAGTCAATGAAGTAGAAATTATCATTAGATAAGAGGGACTGCAGTCAGACACATCGGTGAGTTTAGGGAAGGACGATGATTTATGTCAATCAAAAAGTGTTTAAAATGCTTGAGAATCTATTCTATTTGGTGCAGATTCTCACTAACGCAGTCTTTTCGGGGAGTGACACAGGTGCAACAAATGGCGTCCCACCGCTCGCACTGATCATTCGCGTGGCTGGGACTCATTAAAATTACTGACAGATGCAAATTCCACCGCCTCCCTGTCCTGCACGCTGAGATTTCTGTTAATTAACTGTAGGAGTGTTGCCACTTGTCCCTGTTTCCACACAGCTTGCAGGTGTGAGTGCTGCTGTAAGGGCTGACCATCTCACAACAATCCAAACATCCAGAAGTCTTCAGACACGCCCGTCTGCATTCACTGATAAGCTCTAAAGGTTTAAGGAATGTATGAATTTAAAGTGGAATTAATGTTAATACTCGTAGAGGCATCAGTGATTCGAGTATTCCTGACTCTAATCTTCATTCGGCCTTCTCGATGTTGAATTACAAATTATTAAGGTGATCATATTAATGTCCACATTAATCACAACCAGAATCAAATTTCATTTAAATTGAAGGAGTGTGCCATTCAAACGGGTGATAGAATTCAGCTGCTGTTGCGTCATGGAGGGAACATTTTAATCAGCAGGTTGGCAGCTTGCAGTCGGGCTTCAAATTATTTGACCGAAAGGGCAAAACTGCCCATTTCTTTCCATCAAGGGGCTTTAGGCCACATGTACACCTTTCTGGATTGTTTAATTTTGAAATGGACGGTGACTCACTGGGTTGATCTTCCCGTAAAACCGCGAACAGCTGAAGGGTGTGCATGCAGTACTTTAAAATCAAATAGATGAAGACCACAAGAATGGATTTTAATATATTTATACCTCATTATGGCGAGCACTACTCAGTCTGTGAAAACGATTGCATATTGTGACCCTGGAGTTAGGGTTAGGGGTTAGTCCATGTTAGTCCACATTGTGACTTGGAATCAATGAGAGCCGACAGATGAAGACAGCGAGAGATTTTAGCAGGACAGAAACATTTTCCTCTGCTGCTGCTACCTGTTATTTTTCAACTTGACATTAGTTTACTTGCCCAACATCTTTTAATTATTTTTCGAGGGCTGTTAGTGGCTCTTATGCTTCAAGCTCTTCAAACCAAAAGTGATGGCAGCGATGGGGACAAAAGATAATATCCATTTTGGAAAAGCAGCAGGAGTTAATTGGAAACACGATCCCAGTTTTGCAGGAAAAACAAAATACTATCTGTGTGTAGCACCTGTAATTTTCCGCACACTGCTGGAGGTTGTTCACAACAAAAAAACTACTTAATAATGTAACATATTAGAGGGCAAAAGACCTCTACTGATTAGTTTCCTTCACACAAAGCACAGTTGTTTTGTTTTCTCCCAAAATCAAGTTAATTGTTAAAGAGATTTTTTATTCTGAATGGTTAATCTACCACATGACTGCCTTTTCAGTCCATAAACAAAATAGTGTCAAGAGCAATGTGCTGTTGAACGTGTGCTTTAATTTGTTCATGTTGTTCTGTATATGTAAAGAGTAAACAACAGTAATGTCATGTGGATATACAGTAGGTCCTGGTGACAGTGCCACAGCCACATTCTCCACAGTCACAGTAAAGAACGCCCTGCTGGATATTAATGCTAAAATATGAAAATTGAGTGTACTGCCCTCTGGACAACCAATGTGCACCTAAAAAATTGAAATATGACTGTGTTTGGCTTTCACACTTAAAAGGCTTTGCATACATATGCAACTCTTTGTAACCACCTCGCGGCATTCCAGCACTTCAATTTAGGATTCTGGAGAGCTCAGCTGGAGAAAGACGACACTGAGGACAGCTCTGAAAATAGACTGCTATATTAATAAATATCTTACGTGTTTCTTTACGTTTATCTAATTGATCAAATCGGGCAACAGGACCCCCCCACCCCCACCCTGCCAAAAAAGATGAGGAATGTAGAAGGAAGGATTAAGAGGATCAGAGCTTTACTATGATTGCTTTTATATATATATATATATATCATTTTGCAATAATAATAATAAACTTTATTGATATAGCACCTTTAAAAACTAAGTGTACAAAGTGTTTTGACAGTCAGACCAAACAAGACGAGGTTAAAATATGAAGATAAAGCTCAAACAAGGAGCCCAAAGATTTAAAATGCAAACAAATAAAAAGACAACAGACAAAAAGAATAAGAGCAATAAGAATTAAAAGAGAAAAAAAGGGAATAAATAAAAAGATAAGAAGATAAAAAGACGATGACATCACATAAAAACTAGTCTGTAAAAATGGCTTTTAAGTGATTGAAAAGAGGAAACTGAATCTGGAGCTTTATCTCTTCAGGCAGGTCGTTCCAAAGTCGGGGGGTGCTGATGGCAAAAGCTCGGTCACGTTTAGATTTCAGCCTCGACCCCACCTGAGGATCTAAGGCATCACGGCTCATATGGGGGTCAACATTTCTGCTACGTAACTCGGAGCCAGACAAGCTTTGAAAGTGATCAATAAAATCTTAAAATCAATTCTAAATGGAACAGAGAGCCAATGGAGGGAAGCCAGGATGTGATGTCGTCTGTTAAAACCAGTAAGAAGCTTCGCTGCTGCATTCAATAGTTTATAGACAGCTTTGAATTGGCAATAAAAGCCTTCAGTTTCAAATGGACCTGGGACAATTTTCTTTCCGCGACAATGCTCTTCCTATAAAAGTATAATATCTGATGGCAATCTGCAGTATAACCTTGCTATGGATTGTGAATATGATTACAGCAGTGATTCAGATGATAAAGCGGCGCCACAGCACCACAATACTCATGTTAAACAAGGACCTTATTCCTTTTATACAACACTCACCACGGCGAAGCACTTGTTGTAAATACACCCTGTGAGCAATGGAAGTGTTTGAAAAATACATTACATTATAAAAATAGTACCATATAGGCTATGAACAGTAAACCATGATTGTGATGATAAGAATGCACAATATACACATTCTGACCTAAATATGTCTGTAAATGTTTGGTAGATTAGTTCATCATATGGTTCTTTACATGCACCACATTGCATAAAGCAGTAGAGAAGCCAATGCTTTCCTCCATCAGACAAGGTGGACTCAGATATGTCGCTGTGCAATCTGGGAAAAGTTGTCAGGGAAGTGCCAGAAAATCACGAGCAGCCAGCAAACATGCATCTGTGCACTGACGATGAGGAGAACAAGGCGGCTCATGGCTGATGGGATCCATCCTCTCCATGGAAAACGGAAGGGGAGCTGCCGGTTCGCTCAGACAAGTTGTATGAAGGAACTCCCTTTTCCCAGCAGCCACAAGGCTGTATGACAGCTTCAACCAACTTTTTACAACTGCTTTTTATTTATTTTTTTACATCTGCTTCAGGAGTTTTACAGAACAAACTTGAAACTTTATGTCTTTGTTTGTGATTTTTAATATGTGTATTGACTTTCCATCTAGCAAATTATGCTGGGCAAACATCAGACTACTTCCCAGGTGAATAAAAATAATGGGTAATAGATCCTTACCAATAAAACTCCCATTCAATTTTAACAACATCGATCTCACCAGGAAACGTAATGCATGAAGAAATATCAGCAGTCGGACAGGGTTTCCATGTTAGCTTAGCTGTTTATGTATGTACCAGGCAGACGCAGTGACAGGGGCTCGTGTCGTGTCACAAGCATAGCTTTATAAACAGTCGGTGAACAGAAAATTAATTGATGACGTATACCTGCGCTGTGCTTTGCCTCTGCGACTGTCTGCACGACGCTCCGCGATATCTTACAGAATGGGGATGAGAACAGGCCGGACTACAATATAATTAATACTGGTAGGAATGATGGACAAAACTACAAAATAACAGTAAGATCAAAGTAGAGTGAGGAAAAAAAGAACTGAATTACTCTTTTACACAGTCTGAAGGAGTGTCAGAGCACAGTTGATCATGAGGCTGGCTGATGAGGTCACCAGTAAGGAAGCATCAGGAGGACCAGATTGTTCCCAAAGTGCCACAGGGCTCCCTTGAGCCTCTCTCTCTTTTCACCCTTATTGCAGCTCAGTGTCATGGCTCTTTGACTCAAAAATAGCTGTTCTGGACAGATGCTCTGGCAGCCATGGACCATTAGGACTTTTTGCTGCTTCACCAGGGATGGAACAGTGCTTTCCATTGCGATGAAGGTCAGAGTAAAGTGCTTCGCAGTGCCATAATGGAGGAGCTGACTTCTTTCCACCAATGTTTACATCATAGTAGAGGAAATATGAGTGATGTTTGGGCCAAAAATACACAGAAATGGACAAAGATGACACACAGACGTAAATAATTATTTAAAAATAAGATTAATTCTCTAGTCAAGTCAAGTTTATTTATGTAGCACATTTCATACGACAGGCGTAGACTCAATGTGCTTCAGAATAAAAACCAAAACAATAGGCATAAGTCATGCATGACAACAACGTGTAAGAAGGTATTACAATAAAAGGGAATAAAATAAGAGGGTATTAAGTCCGAATTTGACAACCCACCTGCTTCCTTATTAACAAAACGATCCGTCCTTCAGTTTCTTTACTTTTCATTAGGACTTTTTTTTACCTATGTACTTTTTTTTAATACACTTTGTTTTTATAAAACCATTTTTGTTGTTGTGCTGTGTGTCGTTTCTGTTTCTTTTATCCATTTGTGATGCATCTTTACTGTCATCTTGATTGGTTTTTGTTTTATTCATTCCTTTTGAGGTTTGAATTTCATGTCATTTTTTTTCTTCTGTACATATTTTCCATATTTCTGTGTTTTACTTGCTTTTATCATTTCCTCTGTATATATAAATAAGTGCATCGTATACAGGCACTCGACACCACGTAAAACATTTCCCAATTTAAATGTGTTTGATCTTACAGACATAAATCCTGCTAGTTCTGCCAGTTCATTTTGCATATTTAAGGAAAAGCCTTCCTCTAAAGGCTGAAAACTCTCTTTGCATTTTTGATAGAAATATGTACTTTGGTTGTCGGATATCTTAGATGTGGGAGTTAACAGCCCTGTTCTGGTCTCGGGTAATATGTTGTCTCCTAACTCTCCCTTTGTGTAAGCTGCCAAACTGCACTGTTGCATCTTTTAAGAGAGATTTGGAGAAAAGTCAAATCTCAGACTGGCATCACTGTTTAAACTGAGACAAATGGAGGTGAAGAAACCCCAAAGGCAAGTTAACCCTGAAGAAAGTCTGATCAGCCCATATATATCAAACATCTGAGTATCACTCTGTGGATGTACTGGATGTTTGACTACTAGTGGGAGGTTCTTTGCTCAGAATAAATGGTGCCAGTTTCACAACACAAAGAACTGAAAAATGAAATAAATGAGGATTTTTCTGGGTTCTATACGTTGAGAAGATGCAGGAAAATCAAACCTGCTCTAGTAGTTTATATGTTCCACTTATTTATTTCATTTGTTTTGTCTGTATTTATCATTAACAGATCAATGAACCACTCATCTAATAATCACCAATATTACATAGCATCGTATCACTTAGATTATATTCTCATGTCAACACGTCCTCATTCCGAAGCGACTGAACAGGTCAACTGCAATGACTCCCAAAATGACATACGACCAATCCGTTCTCATCCCAGGTCGTCACATACTGACGTTTTGTCATGCGCCCCTTTTGTCTTATTCAGATACACCAGGGGCCCTTTGGTGTTGCCGGTCGACAGGCTAAGCCTTCCCTTTAGGGCGCGGCACTTATCCTGATGCACAAGGTCTTCGTTACTTTAGTTAAGTTTAGGCACAAAAACCACGTGGTTAGGTTTAGGAAAAGATCAGTGTGGTTTACTTTCAAACGGGACACGAGCCGCGGTCTCCGGGGTGAAAGTCGCATTTCTTGATTTGTAAACTACGTGGCGCTACATTATCTGTTCAGCTTGTCTGAAACTGACGTGGACGGCTTCACATCGCAGGTACATCAAACCCTTGTACATCTCTGCCTGACGTCTAAGGGTATCTTGTGCGTCTTGATGAGACGGCAAGGGACAAATCATCGATATCTGATGATCTGGAGATGAGAACGGGCTGCTATGACTGTTGGAGAGTACCAACGACAGGCGTACCGGACCTTTGTCATCATGTGGTTGTGAAACAGTATGGTTAGGCTTATGCACCGAAACTACCGGTTCAGGAAAAGATCATGGTTTGGGTTAAAGTAAGTAAATTATGTTACATACATACATTACATACTGTAAGTTAAGTACGGTACATGAGTTAAAATAACTCACCGTTCACACAGGATATGAACAGCGGTCTCCTGGGTGAAAATCCAATGTTTGTTTAACCCATGCATCCACCCAAACCTTCTTCCTGTGGGCCGATTATGATGCCGATTGTTGGCAATCGGTGATGACCGATGTCGATATATGAAGTATTGCATTTGCAGTGGAAATGAAAACCTTGGCAACAGCCAGTGCTGAAATGTGACTGTAATTTGCTCATGTGCGGTACTTGGTGCAGTTTTTGTTCTATTTGTACTTTGATTGGGAGTTTCCATTTTCTGCTGCATTGTGCTTCCGCTCCACTACACTTTGGAGACTGGAATTGTGTTTTTTACTAAACTGCATTTACACAGTGACTTTAGTTACTGGTCACATTGCAGTTCCTGATTAACAATACAAAATATATTTATTATTATGAACGATTAACTTTTATTAACTATTCTGTCTGTAAGTGGAAGAAAGAGGAACACCACTGATACCGATACAGTCAGAGGAGTGCAGAGTGGTCAATGCGATGGTCCTCCAACAATGTGAAGCATCCAACAGATATGTGGGCCTGGGCCTTGTAAGAGCACAGAATTATGGGTCTGAAAATACTCATTTGCATTCCACCCACCACCCTTTCAATTAAAAAAAACAAACATTGGCATTGCGTCGAGGTCCAATTCACTCAGTTGTGAGGGACCATCAATACTAATGTCGCTGTATTTGTCACAACAATTTTAAATGACATCAATATCTTAGCAGTGACAGGGTCTATATCTTAAAACAAAAATGTTTACATTCTTTATATCCACACCTGTGTGTGCACATTTGTCTGATTAGTCACCACCTGCAGGGATCACATAACTGGTCATAACAGCTCTAAAGCTCTCTAATTCTTTTAAGTGACAGCAGATTAAGATAAATTGATAAATTACTTTACAGACGGCCCAGTCACATACTCACAGGAGGAGTGATTTCCTAAGAGATGGATTCATTTCATTTATGGCTCTGTTGGCTACTGTTTCCATACATGAATAAGTGCTTGACAATTTGAATGTGTGTACACAGCGACAGGGAGGGATGGGATGTGACACTCATGAGATATTTAATCTGATATCACATGCTCAGTGACTGACTGAATATGACACACTGCCCTGGACCTCGAACAAACTCACTGTTAATGTCTAAAATGTTTGTTTTTTTCGGGAGGGATTTCAGGAGAGACAGCAGAGAGAGAAACACTGGGATAATCTGAGTGATGGCCTCAGAGCACTTTAGTGTCTACGGCCTTTTTAACCCCTTAATTCCACCAGTCACACAGCTTTAAACACCACCATGAGCGTTTCAGAAGAAGTTATGGTCAGATTTTGTTGATTTGGCTGTTTTTCGTTGATTTTCATCATGGGTGATTTGGCTACGTAGTTAAATCGTTTCTTTTTTGTCTGTTTTGATGTGATCGTCACTGGCCAACATGCTAAGCCTTCCCAGATGCACAACGGGCCCTTTGGCGTGCCAGGCCTTCCAGTTAGCGTCCCGTGCATCTTATCCTGACGCACAAGGTCTACGTTATTTGGTTTAACTTTCAGTACAAAAACCATGTGGTTCGGTTCAGGAAAAGACTGCTGACATTTGGTTTCAAACAGGACGTGAACTCCGGTCTCCTGGGTGGAAGTCTTGTGTGTCTTGAAATTGCCCATATTATTGAGTTCGTTCAAATATTCAGCCATGTTGAAGCTATGGAAGATAGAGGGGGCATCGCCGGATTAATCTGCTGGAGAATTCAGGGCCAATACAAGCTGCGCGGCTCTTATTAACCTCACCATTGCTCCCTGTGTCTGTGCATTCTCTGCAGTATTCCTTTGCAGGAATATCCAAAGGCCTCCAGTTTGCTGTGCGGTAATATGATTAGACACAATTAATTTAGGGGCGCCCTTTAAACCCAAGCACAATATAAGCTGACATAATAAAGATCTCGGAGCTGGGTTTTGATATAAAGCCCCTCTTTAAGACAGCGCCTCAAGATTAGGTAACACACTGGCACACACCTTAAGGCCCTGATGTCATCAGCTAATATTGAGCTTTAGCGGTGCATCTTCCCAAGCAAAGTAGCAGTTAATCAAATTACCATAAACTGATTGTCAAACAGAGAACCCGGGGCTTTAGGTTGCCCATGGGGCGTCTGGGGCCACGAGGCAGTGCCCTGCTTAATGCAGTTGGTAATCCAGCTTTGGGAGAGTGATATCATTACAGTTTGCAGGCAAGCCAAAGCCCTCAGAAGGAATCCATCAATGAATCTGTTGATCACAATAAGTGGATTGATTAACGAATGATGCCACAACATGGACTTTGTTTTCCTGCAATGCTTCAAATTTTTAGCATCTAGACAACTGGTGCCCAACCCATCAACCAGGTGTGCCTTCAGTCTTATTTACCTGGAAGATATTTGAGTACTGTGACACTTAAGATCCTCACAACGATGTGAAATCTGTTTATTTTCCTCTACTTTCCACATGCGCCCAAGGAAACAAGCGCTACTGGTTGGAGAATACCTCGTCTAGACAATGTGACCAAATTCACATATGTATTTTTGTGTTAATCTACAAAAGATCCATAAAGGTACATATATACATTCCTCCCCTTCAGTGATTTAACAACATAAAAAAAGGCAAACTCCTGAAAGCCTAATGTTGAATCGTGCGGGCAGGACGAGCCTTTTAGTTAAAATACTGTTCGTGGCACCATCTGGAATCCTGATGAAGCAGCATTCTCTAAATAGGTCATCTTAAAAGTCACAATCACAGACAATACACTTTTGTCAGCAAAACCATGCAGCTTCAACACGTTAGCCCTGAGAACATGTTTTTAAATAGAACTGATGAGGCTAAGCTTTGCATGAATCCCATGGCTTTAGCACCTCCGGCTGCGGCACAGAATGTGTCTGAAAAGTCACCGACTGACTTCATCTCAGGGAGTTTTTTTTCACCTTTCTGATCCAGATCAGGAGATGTGACTTTAGGATCACATACACCACTGGTACAGTAATAACTACATGGCGTGATATTACCAATAGACAATTGGTGAAATATTCATAAAGCAATTGTGAAGTCCCTTGTTGTTTGAATCTGACATTTTTTCATTTCTTTATATGCACCAAAAGATAGATTTTTTTTTCTTATTTGGATCAATTCATGCTCGAAACAATCCTGTAGTTCAAATAAAGGGTCAATGAGTTTTACAGGTGAGTATGACGTCATTGACACACTGATTGTGCGTCTTCAAACATGACAGTGACAACTCTTCTCGGCTTCACTATCAGGATGCCCCTTGCAATGCAACTCAACTCTATGTCACATGATAATGCCTCCAGTATTATCTACCTGCTGTTACCGAGCTTGTGAACATAAGTGGGAAAAACTGTACTGACTGCTGTCAAACTGTCAAAAAAAAAAAGGAAAAACATTTGACGAAAACCCTGAAAACTGGTGAGCTGTATCTATTTTCTATTATGTTAAAAACCCTAAAAACTGCTGAAGGCCAAATGCACACATATGACATTTAAAGTGTTTGGCACAAAATAAATATTTGGGAGGGATGAGCGCTGTAACAAGTTTATATAAGTTTGTAAAAGTGTGTTCTGCACAAGTTCAATAAAAACAAATTAAAGCTTAGGTAAACTCAGTAAGCCCGCCAGCTTTTTTTTTCTGTTTTTGTCATTTCTGCCTTTCAGAGTCAATGAAAAGAGACCAGAAACATGGAGAAAGAGAGAGTCCCAAACGTCCCCCGACTGTGGGTGTTATGTGGTATGTGCCCCAAACACTAGGCCACCAGGCCGCATGAGTTTAATGTTTTCCTTTAATGAACTCAATGAGGGCTGAATGCCTGCAGTAAGTGGATTCCCTCAATGTGTTCTGCCTGAATGTGAAGTTAATTGTTGCATTTAAAGTCGATGCAAACATGTGAGCAAATCTGTACATGGACTGCAAATTAGTTGCGTGTACGTCCAATCGAAAAATAGCTTTGCGTTCAGTCCTCTAGCATAAATTACAAAACAGGTCGGTTGTGATTATCTTTCAAAAGGCACATGACCATCACTAAACTAAGGAAAACGTTAAAATAAGCTGGTTTAAATGAACAAACGACTGATGCTGTTGTTTTTCTGTGGAAAACAGTCTCCATGAAGAGCCGACGGAGCCACATGAGTGCATTGAGCCACTGCCTGTAAGGGCCAGATGATGACACACTGTGTTGTGTGGAGTGCCCGCAGTTCAAAGCATATCGAAAGGCATGTGAATTTTTCTAAGAGGAGCTTTTTTTCCCAGAGCAGGAGAGCTTCACCTTATATCACCACCCAAAATGAGCCTTGGTATTGCATATTACATAACTGAAATTGAGCATATTTTCTTATAGATTTCATTCATGATGCAACAGGACTCACAAGTTAGGCAGAAAACCTTGTGATTGTTTGCCTCCATGCACCAGTCAAGTTGCAGTTTCCATCCATGTCTGTCCAGACTCATATACAGTATGTAGTGTGGTGAATAATGGCCAGAAAAGTGTTTTGCAGAATATTATGATGTCACATTTCTTCATTGTCTTCAGTATCCTGTCAGATATTTGTGTTAAGTTTTGTCACAATTAGCATATGAATTCTTGAGTTATGACTAAAAATTAGTTTAGTAGGTCACAGTGACCTTGACCTTCGACCTTTGACCACCAAAATGGAACGGGACGGACAGACGGACGACACGAAAACATAACACCTTCGGCCATGGCTATCGCCTGTGCTGAGGCATAACAACAAACATAAAAACATTACATATCTTTGTCCATTTAGACTCAACTATCTCAGATATGAAGCTGCCCTGGTGGGTATATCTTAGCACATCTATGCGGCTGCATTATGACGGCGACAGACAGCACTGAAGAGTACCAACAGGCTGGAACCCAGGCGCTCATTTTATTGAGGACTGGTGGTTTGCTGTCACATTTCATTCACAGTGATATGCTATAATTCTTAAATAATACTATGTGACATTTTAAATAATGCTTGTAAAAAGACTTCTTAGGAGCTGTGGCCGAGGAAAATGTGCCAATATCTTTAACTGTAAATGCCAGCGGATTCCAATTTCCAACATCCGCCTGACCCTTTCTTCCCACGTGGGCGACGTTATTGATCGTGTCTCGAAAAGCCCTCCGTCACTGCATCACATTACCCTCCGTCGACACATTTGCCTTCGTGCCTTGTGGTTAAAACTGTAATGAAAACTTGGGATCATTTCACAACAATATCTCAACCATTACATTAGTGAGTATTTGTACCCAGAAAAATAAAATGGTCTAGAAAATAGAGGCAAATCATTTACATGGCCACTCGAGCATTATGGCATTATGACAGCCCTTTAGAATTATGAAAGTGTGTGCTGCTTTGTTTCTGTCAAAACTTATTGTTCTCTCTTAAATTGAGTGCAGTTAAATAGCATACTGGTTAAATTAAGATGTGCTTTTCAAATTAAGTAGTAAGGAAGTAGGGACGCACCATCATATTGGCACATCGTCGGTATCGGCCAATGAAGGCTTTAAAATGAAATATCAGAATTATCCTGAAATTGGATTTCTGTTGATATGACGATAAGATTATGCTTTAATTGTCTGCATGCGGTGCGAACAGATGACAAAGTAGTTTTCTTATTTTATTGTATTGCTGCATCTTCCAGTGGGCCATCAGTAAAAGCAGGAAAACTAATGTTATTATGGAGAGACTTGATGTTCTCTGTAATAAGAGTGTGTGGATATATTTTTAACAGAAATCAGCCAAAGTGATTTGGACAATATTTCATGCATACTAGTTGCTACTGCAGAGAATTTAAATATCAGTCAAAAAGCTTCATAAATATATTTATGTACATTATTTAAAAAATGGAATATCATAAAATTCTACGGCCTGGACGTTTTGACATGTGAACGTCTCGTGGAAATGTCAAGAGGAACTTAAAAGCGGTCACTTGAAAGGGACGAACGCTACACGCCTGCCTTGTCGATGCCGTTCTTCTCCCTCCCTCTGCCTCCTCCACCTCTTTCATCCTCCCCCTGCTGCTGTTGCTGAGTGTCAGGCTCTTTGCTCTCCCAGATGTTAGCTGCCAGGAAGAGGCTGCATGTCTGTCATCAGTCAGGACAAGTGACAGCCACGTCGACGGCCTGTCACAGCTGCCGTTCCTCAGGTCGCTGAAGGTGTCGGAGTCGAGCCTCCACGGCCGGGCGACCGCCACGATCCCGCATATCGAAGGGCGACGAGAGGAGCGTCTGGTGGAAGTGTTTACAGGGAACCGAGGAGGAGGACGCCGTTTCAAATACGTCTTATTTAAAGAGCCGTAATGCGCAGAAATAACATTTTTTATATTTTATTTTTTAGTAATTTTAGAGTCAAACTTCACACACAGATTATCTACTCAGATTTGTCTTCTTTTGTTTAAGCCACAGGATGTAAAACTCCTCTGAAGCTCGCTCAGTCTTTACAGATTAAATGTAATCCTCAAATGCCAAAACAAACCAACAAACAAAAAAATTTCCATATGTAAAACACCACTCAGACATGATTCTGTGGTCTATTCCAACTGAACACTAAATTTAACTGTTTTAGACAAGGACTTACGCAGGCAGCACGCCCACACGCTGACGTCAGCCCCTCCTGACCTGTTTAAGTGTAGGACTGTACAGTAAGCCACCACATGTTACAGAGGCTTTGATGAATCCAAGCAGGGTTACATTATCAGTGACCCAGTTTGACTGCCGTGAATCATGAACCGTCTTTGAAAGTCTTATGAAAAAGTGAATTTAGTATCTGGTACTTCTCAAAATGTTCCCAACACATTTCAGCTGACTCATAAAAAAACATAGATTTTCTGATTTCCTTCATGTCGGCAGAGAATGCATCAAGCTGAGGCTCACTGTATAAACCTATGTCTTCCCAACCTGAGGCGGCAACAACCTGTCAAACAAAAAGAAATAAGTGTGCTGATGTGACATTATAATATTTAATACCAGAGAAGCTGAAGTGAATTTTGTGCTCAAGCTGAAACTTTATAAACTTGCACAAACACGTGTTTGCCTGAGTTTGCACCAGTCACGCTGTGAATCAGTCCCATGATTCTTGGATTTTCTTCACAATCAAGAGTTTGTGTTCACACTCCCAATAAAGGTTTACTGTGTGCAAGAACTTTGTCGGAACTCTTACGAGGGCTCTGTATTGGCAAGAATCGGATGATTTGATAAGTTTCACAATATAGGGGCAAACAGACCGTCTGAAAGGGCCACGGAGACATGATGCATCATGTGGACGGAAAATATGTAGGCCAGGTTGGTCGAGCTGCTGCAGCAGCATACATGCACCATGAATAAGATAAATGTTGGCAGGAAATAGCTGCTGATCTTCAGCTGCCTGGTCATATCTTTTGTCCTGATTTAGCTTGTTAGCTTGTTGGTGCTGCTGACTGGGAATGTGAGAGGGACAGAGACAGATGATATGAGCCTCGCAAATGAGACAAGTGGAATCCAGGAACCTACAGATGAATTTTACATTGAGGAAAATGTCGACGGGCCACTGTATTTTCTGTTTCACACGCACAGTGTGAGCAGATAAATCATGAGCTGTGGTTTCACGTCGCAGATGATTTATTCGTATGTTGTGAGTTGGAATTAAACAAGATTTCTAAAGGTTTCACTGAGAATGTAGTAAAAAAAATATCCAGTGGCTCTTGTGTGTGGTTGCTCTTTCTCTGTGGACTGGAACGAAACCAAAAGTATGTTCGTATTCCCTGAAGACAATGAAAGGAGCCGTACATGGATCAATGCACCAAGGGAGAGGTCGGAAGTCAAAGACGGCTGAAGAACAAGGTCCGCTTTGACTTTCTCTGACTCCCTGCTGCTTCCTCAATATCACACGACTTGGAAGAACCTTCAGAAAAAACACCAGATAGATAATGTGAAGAAATGCACAAAAACAAAACAGTATGACAAAACATGAGTTGTATAACGCATGGCTGTTATATAATACATGATCTAAAAAAAAAAATAGCTGATGCTACTTTCACATCATCTGCCGCCCACCTTCGCACCGGGAAAGTGATTTATGATTAAAGTCAAATGGAACAAAAACATGCCGACGAGATGTCAGAGAACAGACATTCCCAAACACTCTGCACAGCTTCAAGTCTCACTTTCTAAGTTGAGGGAATTTATTAATAACTCCAGGAGAAACTTAGCATCTCTCAACTGTACAGCAGGTGAGGCAGGGAAGCCAAGCAGGAGTGAGAGCTCGCTCTAAAGAGCATATTGAAAAATGTCTTCGTAACAAATAAGCAACAATTATCTGTTGGGTTTTTTTCCATTTTGCTTTCTATGATTTCAAGAAATTCTACATTGGTTTTTCATTGATGCTGGAGGGTTGTTGGCTCTGAAACTTCCTAAGCACACAAAAGACCCTAGAACCTTTCAGTGTGGGGGGAGAAAAAACCCCCCAAAAACCTATGAAATTTGAACTGAAATGTTTTCCCAAGACAGCTGGAAAAAGCAAATGAGAGATGTGAAAGCGAAGCCAGCGGTGTCAACACTAAAAACTGTCCATACTAATTACTTCCTAGAGGGAGTTTCCACTCTTTTCCCTCTTTGCTGCCAACACAGTCACAGACTCGACTGCAGGAGAGCGTTCTCACTTCCACTCCCAGGGAATGCTCAGCATCCCATTTCCATTTTCATTCACAGTCAAAGTATAATACCGCCCTTGTCTTCTATTTAAATGCAAAACATGACACTGTGCAAAGTGTGTGTACTGTATGCATAGAGCTGAGATGGAGTCCGCAGACACTAATCAGGAGCAGAGTAACTGCAGGGGTACGCTGACACTCCACTTAAAACCGCCCCATTATGTTGATGTGTTTATTTATTGAATGTGCTCCCGGTTATTACAACTCATCGTCGTCGTGCTCACACCCCCAGTCTTCACTCCCTTTTTGTTTTTGACCCCACCTTCTACCCTGTCCTCCCCTTCTTTCAGCTGTTTTTTTCCCCCCTTCTCCGATCATTCCAGCCTTCATCACTCACACACTCCTTGCCGTTCCCTTTGTCTCTCCTCCCTCCTTCGCCTCCCCTCCTTTCTATTCAGATCACTCGCTTTCATTTCAGCCCCCCCTCCTCCCTCTGGATCGTCTTCTCTTCCTCCCTCTATCCTTTCCTCGCAGGCCTTCCATCCCTCTACCCTCCGCAGTGACGGACCAAGGACGGGCTGATAGCAGTGTGATATGCATTTGCTGGGCTTCGTGCCACCCAGCTCTCTTCTGTCAGACTTGTAATAAAATGCCTCTGCTTCTACTCATACATGGCTAATACCTCTGAAAAAGTCAAATACATTACATTAACTATCTAGGCACAGTATGGAGGGTAGCGGCGGTGTGTATGTGAGTGTGTGGTGGAACTACTGGCTGCTGTCTCAGCAGAGTGACATCTGGGTAATGAAGTCCTGATGAGGCCCACATCGTGTCGCTCTGCTTCATATAGATGCACACTCTCGTTTGCCTGCAGGCTTGTTGGGACTGTAACTGTCACTTCCAGGTTAAGGAAGCATCTGCCGTATGTACAGTATGGATGCAAGAGAGAGACACGAGAGGACGTTTAACCCACTTCCCACATGGCATCAACATATGTCTGATCACATTGTCACTGAATAGTGTGCGGAGGCCATGAAGATCGGATCATCCAAGCCACCTCAAGAGGTGATGAGCAGGGTTTTTTTTCCTGCAGAGAAAATATTTTGGCACCCCCCAAAGAAAAATCACCGGCACCAAAATGATGAATGATAATGTAGAATACAAAATAGTAACTCAAATCTTCTCTCAATGTGTTTAAGCTCTTTTAAGCTCTTATCTTGGTCATTATAAGGGCCGGCCATACCTGCTTTATCTTGTTTTTTTCAGCACAGTCGAGGCTATCCAGATCTTCCATCATTTGGTATATTAATACTTGCACATTTTTATATTATCCTATATATCAAAGAGAAAAAATAATGTGTTGTTATGTTTTTACATGCATCTCACCACAGGATGCTGGCAGTAGAGGTTTCTTTTCATAATTGTGTCGGGGAGATTGTCTGCAATCTGGCAGTATCGGAACCATGATGGTGGGATACTGTATAACTTAACAATTTGAATAAATAGGTGCTTAGAATCATTGGATGAAAAATGTGCTTTATTTGAAACTGATAAAATATTCATATACATATAGCCACTTCTTCAGCAGTAAATTGGTTTTGGTCTCAAAAATAATCCAAGTTTACTTTTCTCTCCTCTCTCTCTATAGTCTCTGAAATTTGATGTGAATTTAAAGTGCTTTTTCTCACCAACACTTCAACACATAGACAAGCAACTAGCCTCGTTTGAAAGCTGAAGTCGTGCTGTTTCATGTGAAACGCACATATCACCTCGCTGCGATGAATACTTCGTGAACAATTCAACCGACAAGAATGGGTGTGAATTTGGACGCAGGCTGCGACAATTTATCAGCCAACTGTTGAACAAGCAGAAAATGATACCTCGTAGTGTAAAACATTTTTCACCTACTCTATATCGCCCAACCCGAACTGTGTGTGGACCGATCATGCTTACTCTTGTGTGTAGTCAGCCCCCCAAAGGCCGAATCGTAACCAGGAAAAATCCTGATGAGGGACGTTTATAGTCATAATAACCCTAACCTCACCTGTCAGTGGAAACAAAACTAAACACACAGATCCAATAAGGAAATCAGAGATGACACTTGTTTCTACCAGCCTGGATAGCAACATCTCAAATAACAGATACATTAAAACGGTGGTGGATGGTTATCGAGCAAGCATTAAGCGGTTAAATGGAACTATACATCAGGGCTAATGGAGTTATCACATGCAGACTGCAAGATCCCTGATTGGTTATCTTTGGCTGCTTGTGATTTTTGCTGCAAAATTATTTACCTGGTTGGGATACTTTTCACATTTTGTTTTGTTTTCTCAAAATGGTCCTTTTCTGTTCTTTTTCAGTTCTCAAAAACAAACAAACAGGTACACACAATAAAAGAACTAACTGGCTCGGCTTTGGTAATAATGCAAAATAAAGTGAACAATGAGAGAACAGCATTATCACATTCACATAGTGCACCTGCAGAGTAATGTATTCAGCGGGGTACACGACAATAGGTCGAATAATTACTCTCTGCAACGCTGCTCAGATGTGTAGTTTGTCTGTTGTGTCAGATCAGAGCTGGTTTCCAACCAGAGATGCAGCGAATGAGAAACGGCTGAAGAAGGTCCTTTGATTTAGGGAATGTAATAAACAGTGTTGATGTGTTTTGCCAGCACTGACTGATTTTCTGTGTTCATATTGAGAGATGCATGGTGTCCATCAGCTCTTGTATGAATCCACCTGCTGCCTCATCCTCTCCTGTTTATCAGCGCTGTGGATCTAAATGATGTGCTTTCCCTTGAACCAGCTCACAGTGAGGGACACAGAGGAAGCAACCCAATCGCCAGAATAAATGTTGACAATGTATGTTTCTGCAAACCACAGATGTTGAAAGTGTGCATGTCTTTAGGTTGCAACTTTAGGGTTAGGAAAAGGTCATCTTTGGGATTGGATGGTTTTGACAGAAATGGCTGGAAAATGTCCAGACTTCTCGTTAGAAATACCTGGTTTTTGGCTGGAAACTGTGGTCTCACCTGGGTCTTTACCCTCCTCCCGAGACAGACAGGCAGCTCGCGGTATCAGTACTTTTAAGGTATTGACTTAAATAACCCAAGTACCAAGTATTATGGAAACTTCTCTCTGCATTCAATCCTTTTTGTCCCTGAATCGGGGAAAGAAAATGACTTTTTGCATGGTTTTGCTCGCAGCCAATCACTGCAAGTGTTCTTTGATTTAATGCAACGTGTAATTGACCCACAACCACAGCAGCTACAACCCATACAGACTGCGGTGAGGTAAAGTCAAGTGCGATAATTAGTGAAAAATTTCAATTTAATTGTGTAAAAATTGTGCAAATTTATTCATATGAAAATCATTTGGATGGGGAATAGTTGTGGTGAACTGAATGCTTTTATTGACATGATGGGTATCGAATGAAGTAGATGAAAATAGTATCAGATGAAAAAAAAACTCTGTTGTATCAGTATGACTTTCAGGGAAATGATACCCAGGTTTATATGCATGTAATGTGAACATAATATGATATGTATTGTAGAAATGTTGATATGATACATGTGAAACATACAAACTTAGCATATCCACAGTTAGCAGAAAGATAAAATGCTAACATTTTATTCTGGCACCTGGACTGGAGTTTGAGCCCAAGATACTGCAGGTAAATGACGTGTTGCCATAGTTACACACTACTACACTACTACAACTGTGACCATTAAAATACCAGTAAGACGTGTAATTAAATGTAGGCCTGTCACAGTACTGAGGATTATGCCGGCATGTTTTAACACATATGGCACTAAGCGTGGGCCTGTACTGGGAGTTGGCATTGCACGATAAACAAATCTGCTAATCAGCCACTGGGTCAGAAGTCTTTCTTGTGCTTAGAACAAATAGACAGAGCAACTAGAGGAGGCTTTGCCCTCGTGTGGAGACCTCCCTCATCGTATTCGTGCCTCCTCTGCCTCCCTGCATCAGCAAAGTATAGTTTCCTTGAGCCAGGCGAGACAGTGGACAGCTGGCGATCTCCAGCTTAGAGGGAACTTGGGGAAAACTGGAATTATTGATCGATATCCTCCTGTTCTGTTTTGATATCTGACTTCCTCTCAGGACTGTAGTAAATGTCAGTCAACATTAGAAAACTATTCCCAAGCATTTTGTTGAGGGTCTTGCCACTGTGATAGAGTATGGAAACAACTGTACAATAGCTCACTTATTCTACAAAGTGTCTCATTTGATATTAAACATCAAAATCACATAAAATAATAATAAGACCAAGATAGAAAGCCCAGAATTACACAAACAAAGACATTACTTAGCTTTATAGAGTGTCCTCAAGCTACTTCACTTCTGGTTCATGGCCATGTTGCCTTAATCAGTCCAAACCCAGTGTCTTTGCATGAATGCAACAATTATATCAGGCAGAAAAGAGCTAAACACGTCAGGGACTGGTGCTCTAAGCTGTTCCCTCTAAGCTGGTACTTACCTTGTGCGTACATCTTATACTTGTAAATTAGGGCTGACCACATAACAAGTTACTAACATCTTGTTAGTTTTTTGCAATGGCTCCACTTTGTTCCCAGAAATTAAGCTGGACATAATTGGGTGGACGTTTTGATGGCTGGAACATACAAGAAAATGTTTTGAAATGTTTTACCATCAGTACTTTTTAAACCAAGGCAGTGGGACACCAAACGTCTACCCCCACAGGACGGGAAGACAGCCGAGCCTTTAAAAGCGCCGTCTGTGGAATGTGGTGCTGCAGTTATGAATGTCGTCTAGACTACCATTACTCACAATTCAATCAAAGCGCACTTGATGCTTCTCCAACCTCAGTCCAATCAATCAATTTTCCATAAGCGAATTTGGCTCCAGTAGGCCCTGAAGATCCTACAAATCATGCCACCGTCATTAGAAGATACATGGGTTGAGGTTGACATATGTTCACACATACAGGCGTGAGCGCACATGCCACAAATTCGTAACTCGACCTAATGGAGTCCACTCAAAGTGCTTATCCCAACGCCAAGATGTAATCATGTGTCAAAGACCTGGTCATACTGGAAAGGCTGAAATATATCAATTATGGTGATACTATAAAGATAGACTTTCTTAAAGCTTCTCACTCAAACTGATCAGTCGGTAGCGGAGCAGTGAGAGTCGGGATCATCACTATAAAATAACTGCTCAAATCAGTGCAGAACCTTTCTGCTGCTGCTGATGATGATGATGTGTAGACAACCTGAAGGTCATTTCTGTTACAACACGCGTGGAGCCATGCAGCTTAAAAAAACACAACCATTTGCTATTGAACACATTACAAGACAATTAAAACTTTACCTGTTTTCAAACAAATTTCAATGTTTGACTCAAGCGCACACACAGCATTTGCTAATGTTGTGTCAGTGTCACCAACTGTAGCAGCTTAGGTTACCCACCACCATCTGGTGACACACTTTGACGTCACTGGCTTTCTTTTCTTCTTTTTCTTTTTGTCTTGGTACCAAAGCAATGAAGGCTTCCCCAGCTTGAATGGTTGACCATTGAGAAGCTCTAGTACAGTCAGTACTGAAATGTGTGTGATGTGATGCTGTAGTTTGTTTGTCTGGTAAAGTAAGGGTACAGACTGTGAAGTCTGAAGGGCACTTACTGTGTTTATGCTGTAAAATACTGGCCAAATAATGGTTGCAAATGGGTCGTTCACCATCTGTAAGCCATTTGTCTGTACTGCTTCTTTGCCAGCTTTTGTTTTTTTGCTTTGCAAAAACAATAATCATTATTATTTGTCATCTTAAAGGTCTAGTGTGTAGGATTTAGGGTGATTTATGGGCAGAAAAGGAATAAAATACTCATAAGATGACCAGATGAAACATGTAGCATTTACCTTTGCTGTTGAATGCTTTCCATACATATAAATAGAGTATAATAGCAATTTTTAATACTGCTGATTATTCTTTTAATGTAAAGTTACCATTGTGAATGTTATGTATAATATTTCTTCATGTTTTCTTAGGGATAATAAATAGCAATCCCTAAATATTGTACACTTCATCTATTTCTTGAAATTACATTTACATGTATAGAATAGTATATGGACCACATGAATAATGCATAACATTGCTTGAAAGTCCCTGCGCCATTTACTGCTGCATTACAAATGTGGGCTCAGGTGGTGCCAAGCACCATCGTCTATATTAGCTCATGCACTAGTTGACATTTCATGTGGACCACGACTAGACCGAGGGCACAGGGCTTTAAATCACTGTCGGCGCTTGACACGGACCTGCACAGATAACTTCTGACTCGACTCTGTTGGTTAGGAGCAACGACAGATGATCCAGGCTTAAGTTAGACAAATAACTCCCCTCCACTCCCTCTCACGCCGCAATCTGCTCCAGGCTGCTTTTGTCAATATCCGGTTCTTGTGTTCCTACTTCTTAGCTCATCCCTCCATCCTACTCAGCTCTTATTGCCCTCTTTCAGCTGTGAACTACTGGTTGGATTGACGAGTGTTATTGATGTGATATCGACAGACTGTCAATCCCAGTGGAGTACGTACAGTAGTGTCCACCAACACAGGTGATCAAAATCCGATTCTTTTTCAAAGTGGTGAAAAATGGGATCATGCAGCATCCGACACTGCTCTCTGAAAAGCCCACTTGACTATTTATTATCCAAAAAAAAGCAGTGCCATTCAGAATGATCCAGACAAAGAGCTGTCCTGCCCACCAAACTGACCACTGTTGTCTATCAGCTGGACACACACACACACACACACACACACACACACACACACACACACACACACACACACACACACACACACAC
>JBBPCS010014054.1:0-28223 GCA_037974645.1 Hollardia meadi | reverse complement strand
AATGAAATGTTTTATGTCCATATCTACAACAAGTAGGCTAGGCCATCACAATAAGAGCAATAGGTTAATTCTAGTACAGTAGAGATTTGGGGTTCTCTTAAAAAAAGATGCATATCGGTATCGGCATCGCCTAAATGAGTTTGAAAATATCGGCAAATCGGATATCGGCAAAAATCCAATATCGTGCATCCCTAAAACAAACATATGTCCCCAAAATTTGTATTGTGACAAAAGTGACAGTTGTGCCAGATTTAATCAAAGCACTACGTTTGTCACAATACCAGAATTTAAAATTTAGATACAATACTAGTATAAAATGATACTTGTTCTTGTGATACTGCAGCAAAAAGAAAAAAATTGTCCTGAGTACACAAAATAGGCTAATTTTTCTTTTTCTTTTTAAAATCAACAACATGCACACAGTGCGGGCACAGAAAGAGTCACTGAACACATACCAACATATTTATAGTAATATTAAAATCTGTGCAGCCTTGGGTTGAAAATTTGATTGTAGATTTGTTTTTGTTTTTTTTATAGCTTTAGTGTTTTCAATTCTGTAAAATACAGATATTGTTCTTTTGTCTATATCTATTATCCATTGATATCGTATAGTTTTAAACACGTGGTCGAAAAAGTATTGATATTTTGATACTTTAGACAACCTTAGCACTAATATCGGATGCAACATGAATTATGCAGCACAACCATTTACTGTAGATAGAGGTTTTAGATGGAACGCTCAACTTCTTTTGGAATGTTAAAATTTTTTATTACACGGGTTTGTTGAACACTCTACTCTGATTGGTCAATTACAGTATTCTGTGGTCTATTATTTCTGAATAGCAGACCACTGCTGTGAATAACTGACCATTGCTATGGACGCAGTTCTGATCAGACTTGGGAAGGAATCAGCTGAATCAGCTGCAGGCAACACCTTGTGGCAAACCCTGTTAGCTTTCTGTCACTCCATCAGGAAACACCATGGAAGATTTTTCTAATATTAATTTGGAGATCTTGCTTACTTGCTTCTTCTGTGCCGTGTTCTTGTTCTCCTTTTCTTTACTGGGGACAGTTCAGCTATTAATCATGAATCAAAAGTTTTGTGCCCTCCAAGTATATTAAAATGAATATTAGAAAAATCTTCCATGGTATTTCCTGATGGAGTAAGTCACCATCAATGGATATGTTCACTTTAATGTGAATTATAACGCTATGCTAATCTCAAGAAGGCTACAAAGTTCGACGTTATAGATGCATTTCCTACTAACTCATTTTCAAATCATTATTATATAAAAAATAATATTTTGTGTCAAATTGTTGATTTCTTTAGTAAGAACCTGAGTAATAAGTGTCTCGCCCTGCATCACTCATCACCTGTTTTTTCACAATTATAACAGGCTGGCTTTACATTATTCCTTTTTTAATCAACCAAGAGAAGGACACTCATCTTATGAGCAGCTGTGAGTGACATACAGTATATTTGATACAATCATCAGTTAATCTCTGGAGGAGATGTGGATTTTGATTAAGATAGCTTTGAGGATCTCTCATACAGTGTGTACTTGACCTCCCCATGCTAATGTGGCTACATGTGATCAGATCATATCCTCCTTCTCCTCAGCCCTGCACTGAGAGCCTGCAGGCTAACCCAACCATGACGTCACTGTAATGCGGGCTAATCATCAGCCTCTTGAGGTCGATGACAGTGAAAGGTGCAAGGTAAAAGATCAGATGCTAGTGATGTCAGTGCAGGAATGAGTCACTGCAGTCTTCTTCCTAATACCGGTTCATTGTGCTACGTCTGCTAATGAGGGCCAGAGTAATTACTGTGTCTCATTAGCCAGTAGATATCACTGGTGAATGTTGTCTCATTTTGTCTTAAGGATGGGATTAACTAAATTCATTAATTAGATTCATTAAAACATTCACATTTCGGCTATGTGTAAGCAGTGAGGGAAAAAAAAGTTTGATGCAAAAACTTGTTACAGGCATACATGTTTCACTTTCCCACGTTCATAAGAACTGACTTTGCTTGTGCATTATCATATCATTCACCATTAACACATGCAGGAGTTTCACTATGCAGTGCAGTGGGGGGGTTTTCAGTGCAATGTTTGCGCCCACAGAATAGTTAAAAGTTGCTTTATAAAGCAAGCTCATAGGATAAAATTTCATCTATTATAATTATTATAATAATTACATTTCTAATTAAATAGAGGGGAAATAGCTTCTTTTTTCTTACCAGTTTAAACTTGTTCTGTAAAACACTGTACCGAAATATCTTTTTTTACATTTAAAGTTTCTATTGACATCTACACATAAAGCTTTGAATGTCTGTTGTCATACTTTATGACATCATCCTATAAAAAAAATAAAGATCCTTCAACAGAGTCCTCAATTTGAATAAAGAGATTCATCACATTAAATGAATTAGAGATTTCTTTATGCCACGCCAATGATAGCTGTTGCCGGAGGCATTATGTTTGGGGTTGTCCGTCCCTCCGTCTGTCCATCCGTCCGTCCATCCGTCTGTCCCATTCTTGTGAATGCAATATCTCAGGAACACCTTGACGGAAATTGTTCAAATTTTGCGCAAACATTCTTGGACTCGAGGATGAACTGATTTGATTTTGATGGTCAAAGGTCAATGTGACCTATGACCAAATTTTTAGTCATAACTCAAGAATTCATACACTAATTATGACAGCATTTCACACAAATTTTGTTGATTGTTTAGATCTTTTGTGCTGCCGGGTTGAACCTGTATCTGAAGAATCCATGTTTCAGAATTTTGTGCTTCTTTGCAGCAAAATCCATATTTGAAGCATTGTAGTCCACCACAAGCTCTTTGAGTTTGTTGATATTGAGCTTCAGGTGATTGTTGTTGCACCATGTGATCAAGCTCTCCATCAGTCACTACATATATAATTCTGGACCATTGACATAAATAAAAATGGCCACACATCTCCACTTCCTGCCACTGTACAGAAATGAAGCCAAAATATCCTGGATACGAACACTGCTATTTTGCAATGATGACGTCATTTGGAGCCAGAGGGTGTTTCTCAGTGTCAAGGAAGGATCCTCAAATGGCTGAATTTGAAAGATCCTACGTCATTGAATGCCGCCAAAGGACTGTTTCAATGTCCAGGATCCTTCAAATTCTACAAAGGAAGAGTCCTTCGCACAGCGAATTTTCAAGGATGCCCGTGTTTATCCTCGGTGCACCTGAAGTACCCACAATCCTATGCGCTCAAGGCTTAGTGGGTCTTTTAAAAATTGAGAACCCTTTCAATGATGCAATGACAGGCTGGAAAATGATCACATTAAACTTGAAATAAAAGAATTACTACAATTGAACTCGGGGCACGTGGGGTATAGGGCTATATTTAAACTTTTGGAAAAGACTGGAAAAGCTGTAATAAGACCCATTCCCATCCACACTCCAGTTCAGAAGGTGGCGGTAAAGCACCTAAAAGCTGTTTGCCAACCACCATAAGACATCAGAAGAAGAAGAATGACACGATGACGCACACTCGCTAGCTTGTTCCATTGTGTTTTCTCAGAATGCTACGAAGGAGTCTCGCCTAGCCTCTGGAGGACCTGACTTCCAAGGACCTGTCCTACCAAGGAAGGATCCTTGACATTGAGAAACACCCACCCGACTCAATCGCAAACCAGCGTGATAAGAACTACCTAAAACTAATCAGTTTTGTCTACATAAATACAATTAAATATACTTGTATGTATGCATTTAGAGCTCCGATAAAGCTGCCTCTCTTCTGTCACCACTCTGTAGTCTCGCTAAATGTCCCGCCCACAGTGCTAACTAATTGGTTACATATCACGATTACACGCCTGTCAACACCTCTAAAGGCTACTGTGTCACAGACAGGCAAAGAGGATCACATACACAGACTGGCGCTGCTCCACTGAGCAAAGGGAGCTGAGTTTGAAAGGTAAGGCTGCAGATATAGCTGATGTTGCAATGAAGATTAAAAAATCCTCTGCTGAAGTTGTAAAAACACCACAATCTTATGATGTATGGAATATGGATTTAGAACTTGAATGTCAATGATATGAACAAAACGTATTGAAAAATGTAAAATGTTCAGACTAACTGAATGAAGAATTAAGTTTATGAGGGTACATAGAATAGCTATTGGGCTGGGGGCAACTGGTGAGCCTCACCGCATCATCTAGTGGGCCGCGGAGGCAGTGGTACTGCGAAATGGTTAGATTATTATTATTATTATCAATTTTTTGTAATTTACAAAGATGTTTATTTCTATATCTAAATGTGCTTAAGAATAAATAGAATTAAAGAAAAAAATGTCAAATTAAAATACATAATTTGAATGAAGTTACATTTGAAAATCACCAGACAAAGGTGTTCTGCCTCTACTAGCTAACGTTGGCAGTGGCACAAAAAGGTTTTTGAAACAAAGAAGTGAAGTGAGGAAATACGACCCTGACTACAATAAAGTTGGATTTATAATGGCAGGTGGTGAGGCTTAGTTGAAAAGCACAGTGTATTGAATGTGTTGAAATCCTGTCACCGCCCTATTTTTTTTTTTTTCATGTTTTGGTCTTTTTTTGGCATATATTTGAAAAAGGAGAATATTTTCTGAAATTTTTTGACAATCAGAAATGGGCCTTAAGTTACAAAAATGAGCTAGGAGGGAGCAAACTATCATAGCAGAACTGTGTGCAGAAAATCATGCTGGAGTGAATTCGAAACCGGACCCAAATCAGGTTAGCAGTCTGATGGATCTGTTTGTTTTTTTTGTTTGTTTTTTTCACTCTACATGCAAATCAGGGTCAGTCCTGCTTCAGTCCAGAGGGTGATTGAGATGTGCCTGAAGCTGATCAGTAACAGATAAAAAACAACAGTAAAAAGATCAACATGCAGTCTTCACAGGCTCATGCTGCTCCCTCACTCATACATTACATCCAGTTGTTGAACTTACCAGCGATCAGATAAATGAAATCGTATGTATGTGTTGAAACACGCTTTCTTCTTGTTGCTTTTTATGTGACGGGAGGAAAATTTCAGTGTAACTGTAGCTGTCAGTCCAGCTGCCATTATCACAGATGGAAACCCTGTAGAAACTACTCCCACACATCACTGACTGATGTAGATATACTTGGGAGGAGTTAAGATTGCGTCTCGGAGAAACAGATGCCTTTTTGACTTCTGGCTGGGATGCTGATGTGGTTTGAGTTATTGGATTTAAATCCATCTCTGATGCTTCTTGGTTGCATTTACACATGGATTTTTTAAAAATAAAATCTGATCTGCCTACGATGCATTAAGTAGCTAGAGTATGGCAAGGGGAAGTTTATTTATATAGCACCTTTCTAGAGTCACAAAGTTTATCACAAGTCAACTAAGAAAACCTTTTGGGTTCTTGTGTTGGTTGCTCCACCTGCCCCTCCATAAGTCTTCCTAGCAACATGTGTTAATGAATGAAAACTACCTTCTTTTTATGACTGCAATGAGATCAATGACGAGACAACACCAACATCATTAAGCATTAACTGTCACTATTTAAACATGCAACATTTTGATGGTAAAAGACAAGACTAAAGTGTAGTTTAGAAAGTAAAAAAGACAGAATAATATTGACTTTTTTCTCGTGCAGCAGCTTCGTTTCCTGTGCTGTGCTTGTCACATCATGACTACACCAGCAGCACACGATGAGCACAGTCAGGAGTAACTTACATCAACTGTTTTTACACAAAGCAAGTTAAAGTCACATGTCTGGATGACATGTTCCATAAATTGATACCATGACAGAAAATAAAAGTTTTTGGCTAGACTAGATTGACTGAAATGTTCAAGACAATCTGATGACTAAACTGCTAACAGCTTCAATTGACTAAAAGTGTCCTCATTGGTTCCCCAGACTTTTAGTCAACTAAAACATGACTTTAAAAAAACAATATGAGGTTAACTAAATATGATAAAAATCAACAAGGACATTTGACACATGACTAAGACTAAATAAATGAATAGCTGACAAAATTGACTCTAGGGCTTTTCTCAACAGGCTGCCTTTCCTTCCTGTCCTTTCCTTCCATAACGTGCCAGTTAATTGGGATGGCCAAGGAAATTTAAGTGGGAGCTGGTGGCACCCCTGGTATTTACTGCAGTTATAGATAGGAACCCGCAGGACGTCTGTTGGCCAATCTTTCTGCGTGGTCGGAGTTAACTGTTGTATAACTGTGTCTTTGTGTAGGAGTCCAAAACTTCTCCACAGCATTTAAACTGATCACATAACTCACCCTCATTAGCCTCGCAGATGGGGGAGTCAAGTTGTGTAATGTGTGAGTCCTCTTTAGTGCAAAGCATTAGTCGTTGTGGTATCATTGGTGTGTGATAAAAAAAGATTGGCAAAAGAAAATCGTGGTGCCTAAAACTGTGTCCCAAAAGATGCACACTTTTGAAATGCACACTGTACATGTATTCCTAACAGAGCTGCCATCACTATCCTTGTTTTTCCTTCATGTCAACTTCATGTAACGTTGCCATGCTGAAACCAGAAAATATTCAGGTAGAAATGGAATATCATCCGTTTAATTAATATGTCATTTCATACCCACATCTTTCTGCAAAGAAACACTGCCATTAAAATATACATAGTCTTCAATTAACTGTACTGCCTGTAATTAAAAGACTAATAGGTAATTATAGATGATGCCAAAGCCTATTAATTTACCTTTAGGTCAGAGCATTAGAGTAGGCTGATGATGGAGTGTGGTGTTATTATTAAATCAGACTCTCTGCCAGCCTCCATCTTGAAAATCAGAAAAGGTTGCACCTTGAAGAAACATATGAAGGAATATGAATTAAACGAAAACAGCTGCTTAATCTGTTTTCAATAAACAGAAAACTATCCAGCTGTTTCGACCATTTCTCCAACCATAACACCAGTTTGATAAGTAAAAATAGAGGACGAGAGATAGCCTTCCTCTGTTATGTGATTCTAAAATATCTACACATATCTGTATAACAGGAAAAGGAAGATTGAATTCTGTTTGTGTAGTAAAGCTGTCTTTTCCAATTTTTTTTGTTTCATGCCCTGTGGCTGATGCTGATTGTGCATGTCTGCAATTAGAGGGATGACCTACATGTAATGTGACATCACATGGGCATACCATGGATGTATTAAGAGCACAGCATACAGTGGTAAGTGTATCGTTCCAGTGACGTTTGCTCCTCCGGAGGAAATCTACACAACGCAATGATTCCTGCCAGGATTAAAAAAAAGGAACACCGGTACACTGACTCCAATCCACACATGTATACAGTATAAATGGACATTTCTATTCTCCAGATCAATATGTTTTACACAGGTTACCCTATCAATAGGTTGGCTCTGTGATAACAGGTCTGCTTAATTATCTAACCTAATCATCTCAACACAAGCACTTCAAGTGTTGTATAATGAAAGGTCAATAAGTATATGAATCCCAACAGTAGGTGTTCAGAGGCAATAATACACTAAATATATGATATTTTAAGTGTACCAAAAAATATCTAAATAAACGCAGTTGTAAGCCATGAAATGAAACATTAAAATATGCAATATGAAAGCACTAAAACCATATTACACTGGAAAATCACATATGAATGCATCATATGTTTCTGTTTCAATACAGTACACTAACATTAATGTAAGTTGTGGTTGAGACTATGGGCAGCAACAAGAAGCCATACCATAAATAGATTTACATTTTTTGTGTCTTAATTCAGACCTGTTGGTTTTTCATCAATGCTGTGATGATCATCAAAGATGTGCTTGCACATGTGAATGGCAAAAACTTAATGTCTTGATATGGTTTTGGTCAAATCAGTTTTATACTATATATTGTGGAGTCCATCTGACAACAAAAACTATAAGACATCTTGAAAAAGATTATTTATTTGCTTTTTTTAAATGGAGCACTAAATAAATGGCGTATCTGGCAGTGGAGGAGAAAGAGGAGATTTGGACAGGAAACTTTTAGCGAAGATTTGACAATGCGAAGGTGGATGGAAAACTTTCAAATGAGGCTTTCAGATTTACCATCATTAATTTGGCCTTACCTTATGGCCTCGCCCACTTGGCTCTGAATTATGTTTCTGCGAGTGTTGCAGAGACAGCCTCACTTTTGTCCATGTTTACAATTTTGAAAAATGTTATAAATGTGAAAATGTAATTTTACTCAAACAATGGGCATGTGTGGGAAATGAAAAAGAAAATAGGAAATTAGCATTTAAGCCTGTAAACTCGATTTTTTGTGACGTGACAAAATGATCTTGATTTAATTGTTTCCTATTCAAGTCTCCCAATTGGCCATGAGAGATGCAGCACAACGCGTGTTGTTTTGAGCTGAGCTTAGGTCAAAGGCCTTGTTGTAATTTATTCCAGTCACTCTTCTTGAAAGCGCTGCATGGACAAGGAGCTGTTGATTCATGAAGTTGAAATGAGGAGATATCTTTTCAATGTCTCATTTTACTAACAGATTATTAAAAAATCTAAATAAGGTGGCAGCTGGTTGGAGGGAGATCTTCAGAAAAAACACACTATCACTACTTGCTGGCTATGTTGTGTCATTTCTAGTAAAGAAACATCTAAATATCACAATGTAAAATGTGTGTTTTCTGTTTAAAAAGTACAAATAAAAAAAAAAAGATAGGCTATCTCAGCAAACTCACCCATCTTCTGCTTGAGTGGTTATGTCTCCAGGCTGCATATTTAACGGATTCAGTGTAGAGAGTTAGGACATGGTGTAAAACGTAAATAAAAACAAAATGCTCTTATTTGCAAACCGACAGTGGTTTCACAAAGTGTTTCCGAGCCCATGTACTAATATCCTTTATACCATTCTCAATCTTTTGTAACTTAAGGCTGTTTTCTGATGGTCAAATTCTTTCATTGATTGAAAAATCATAACCTGACCAAAAAATGAAAAAAATCAATAGCTAGCTGTGGCAGATGTTAGCTAGTAGTGGCAGAACACATTTGTCTGGTGATTTTCAAATGTACTGTATATGGTCATTGAAATAATGGATTTTTAATTTGTCATTCTATTTTTGTGAATTCTTGAGCACCTTTTAGATATAACTATCTTTTTTAAACTACAAAAAAATACAATAATAAGAAGAATAATCCAACCATTTGGCTGTATTGCTTCAGAGGCCCACCACTGAAAGAGAAAAGCTGCTTTGCATTCGCCCCATCCTTGCTTGTGAACGACTGGGCCTTTTGAGGATGCCCCTTTCATACCCAAGGCCAACATCAATGAACCTGTTTACCTGTGGAATGTTCTAAACGGGTGTTTTTGAGCATTCCACAACTTTACCAGTCTTTTGCTGCCCCTGTCCCAACTTGTTTGAAATGTGTTGCTGGCATCAAATTCAGAATAAGCATATACTGTATAGAAATCAATGAAGGATACATTATCACATTCTTTTTTATTAATGTTTTATGAGGCGTCCCAACTTCTTTTGGAATCAGGATTACCAGAACAGCACTAATGACAGATAAAAGTCTCTGGAGTTGTTACATCCCTTGGATAAAATCCTTTTTAATAAATAAAAATTGGGGGGGTTAGAAGAAGGATATGATTTGATTAACAGGGAAAGTATGGAGGAGTCGAGCAGAAGAAAAGGAAAGATTGTTGAGTAAGCGATGGCCTGAAGCAGCTAATGGGCTCATTAGGAAACTCTTGGTCATGTAATGACCTGCCACAGAATGGACATCTGGGCCTCCACGAACTACAGACAGATGAACAGACAGAAATAGAAAGAAAAAATAGGAAAGAGGTAGAGGACGACAGTTGAGATGTAATATGAGCTCTGTTATCCACTGCTAATTAATCTAATCCGATAGCTTAGTAGAAGATAGAAGAGAGGGATATATTTAACCAATGGAAACTAGTGCTGTCACGATACCAAAATTACGACTTTGATACAATAACGCCCTAAATATCTCAATACTACTACTGAAAAGATACTGTGGCAAAAACCTAGATCAGAAAACACTTACCAGCATATTAACTAAGATTTCATTGAGCATAAAAATAATAAACATAAATAACATTAACTGTAATCTGGCACTTCATGACAAACCTTAAACACATACATGGCCTGTAAACTACGATAGTGCACTAAAGTAACACTACAAATGACTCAATATACCTCATTGGTGGAGGTCTGCGCTCTACTGATCACATTTTCTAATAATAGAGATAAAAGCGTATATGCCATGATTACCTTTACCAGTGCTGACTGAGTATAAATTTATAATTTTTAAATGATGTTTTTTAAATGTCTATTGTTTTAGCAGTTTGAAACTTATGGTAAAGTTGACTTTACCAGTGTGGACGTTTGCATACACAGATGTTTGCCACAGCTAAGAGCTAAAGCCAGGTTACAGTTATCATATCATTTATCTTGTCAAACTCTGATGGTACAAAAAAAGAAAAAGTTGGACGTGTTAGCTTCCTTGGTCTGCTTGGGTTTAAAACATCTTTTACAGACGGGCCTTTTGGTGTCCATGGGCTTTACCTGACTGTCACCTATGTAAGCGAAATAATGCCATATTTCACTGTGCACATCTGCTTTGACAACAAGCTGTGAACATTAGCAAGACCACTTGTACCTGCACTCAAGTGTTTCTGTCGCCATGAAAAATGCATGAGAGAAAAGAGACGGCACTCCCAATATGCCTGCAGGGACTGGAGGGTGGAGCGAAGTGCTGCACACTGCCCTGCTCTGTCACATTTTGACATCATAATAAGGTTCTCATTAATTAAAAACACTCTTCCTTAAAGTACCGATATTAATAAAATGGGATTTTTAACAGCAGGGTATTGCTATACCTTTCTAGTATCGGTATAGCCTGAAACACTAATGGAAAAATCAAGGAGCACATATTAAGGGCGTCCACTTCATCCTATTAAAAATGCAGTATGATCAAAATGTCAGAGTAATTCAAAGTGTGAATCAGAATGATAATCAGATTAGATTAATTTGCAGTGGATAACAGAACTCATATTACATCTCATCTTAAATATGTGGCTCAGTCATATCTAAACTAAACTTATAAAACTAATTAGTTTATATTTTTTATTGTCCCCATCATTCGATTATACAGTGAGCTGGGCATACTACCGTCCTGTAGGGCTGCAACTAACAATTATTTTGGTAGTAGACTAATCTGTTGATTATTTTTTCGATTAGTCGTATAGTCAACGATTATTTCCGTCACGCCCTCTATCCCTGGGCTCTGGGCTCCAGTGCATGTTTTACCTCACCTGCTTAAGTCTACAGTAACACGAGCAAAAAATAGGGAAGACAAGACAGGGTAGGCTACTCCTATAATTCACTGATTTACTATTGCACTTAACGCGTTAACTAACATAACTGAAGTAGCGTTCGCTTAGCAAGCTTCATCCATGAGACCTTGTTTTCCGACAAGATATCACGATACTAACATTATAACCAGTTGGCTAAAGCACGAAGCAGTCGGTCATTGAACATAAAAGATCTACAAGGTATCAACTAGCTTAACTCGCTAAAACTTACCAAAAGATCTACAAGGTATCAACTAGCTTAACTCGCTAAAACTTACCAATAGATCTACAAGGTATCAACTAGCTTAACTCGCTGACACTTACCCATCTGGAGTAGACGTCACGGCTCCAGGGCGCCTGCGTTTCAGATGCTCGTGCATCGCCATAGTGCTGCCGTGAAATGACAACTCTGCTTCACAGGGTCTGCATTTAACTTGTTTCATTGGTTTATTTTCGGTGAAATGCTCCCATACTTTCTAAAGTTTCGGTCTCGCTTTTTTTTGCCTCTTCACCCTGATTCTCTCTCCGTTTCGCCACTATTCATACGTTCTTCTTCATTAGTACAGAATGCAGTCATGGCAGACGATGGAAGCGATACTGCCCCCAGCACTTCCTGTAGTGCATTGCAGTTACAAATGAACATTTACGTGGTTTACCAGGTTTTTACGTGATTTAGACAGTTGAAGGGACTTTGATAATACGACGCGTCGACACTAAAATTCTGCGTCGACAAATTTTTATAATCGACGTTATCGATTATATCGACTAATCGTTGCAGCCCTACAGTCCTGTCCACTGTTATTTCAATAGCCTATATTACAAGTTTCTTTTTTTCCAGACAAGTCAGTTGTGCACACAGTGCAGTGACAGCTTTAATGGTGTCTGTAATGTGCACTTCCAAATGTTGCATCAGGGATAAGATTATTGTAACAACGCCACTTGAACTATATTTGTACTTTTGAGTTCTGAACTTGTCACACATAAAGTTGTAAAATAGAATTGGATGTCCACACTTGTCACTGTTTGATTAATATTTGAATATGGTGTCAATGCATGACAACATGTATAAAAACATTTAGTTTACATTAAAGTACCTGAATGAAACATCACTTAAACTGTCATTTTAGCTTCTTTATCATCAGTAAAGCTCCTCTCCTTGCGCAAGATTACTCTTGCCTTCTTTTTTTTCAGTCTATTTTTGATTTTTTCATGAATGAGTCTGCACGGTAGGCCTAGGTAGGTTTCCAGATTATACGTCCGGTGTACTAGCTTTAACCGGGTAATTCTATACGATTCAACTAAACCAGCATTTTTCAGCATGTGGCTAGTTAGCAGGAGCCCCAGGATAGCTGATTAGCTCAGTGCTACGGGGTGCTGCTTCCCTGTTTTTTTTGTATTGTTACTAGAGTTGACAGTTGTGCATAAAGCGTGGCTTAACTTCTACTCTAATCAGTTATGTTACACGTTCGTACTTCAGTACAAAGCCTTGTTTTGATCAACACTGTTTGCCCCGTTAAAGTTACTGCTTTACTCTGTCAATACAAATCAACACTTCCTGTGTCTGCTTCAAGTTAAAAGCCTTCTAGCTTTTCAATGGACAGAAGCCCTTCATTTCTTAACAAGACTGTTACTGTGAAACATTTGCAGGAAAGTGTTGTGGACTGACTTGCAAAGTTCCAGTGCGCACTTCAAATGTAGCGACTGCCATCTTTTCTCAAGTTTCACTCAGCTGAAGTCTTATTTTATTTGTTATTTTGATGTTATGCTTTTGAAGAAGAAAAGTTAGGTTGACTAATTGTTGTGAGAAATGAAAATCTAATGTGTCACAGTTGTTCTGATGGGTTGTGGTGCTGTTAACATTCTCATTCCTGGGTTCCCACTATGCTCCACTTGGGAGTGGCTGAGTCATTGGTTTAGTTTTTACAAGTTTAAAAGTTAATGTTAACCCAGCCTGGCAGCAGAAAGAAACAGACTTAACATCTGTTTCAGGTGAACCTTTGGAAGACATCTGTATGCTAAGCGTATGGTAATGTCAGAGTGACCTTGGGTCCAGAGGAGAAACGTTTTCTTATTAGTGTGCAAAACTTTCCGACTTACTCTTGATTTACCATCGGCAAATGTTCCTCATCTTGTGCATTTTGAGGCAGAGGGATTATAAGATCATGACCCAAAGAAAGAAAACAAAGAAAACAACACCTGAGGAAGGTGAAGGCTCAAGTACTGGTGACCACAAGTCCATATGGCCTCTTCAGGCAGCACAACAGAGCCACAGCTGAGTCGTGACTGGAGAAACCTCATTCAGCACCCTACTTTAAGCTTTACTCACATCGCAGTGCAACAACTGCAGCTGCACTTGCCAGCATATTGAAGCATGTGTGCATACATACACACACATACAAACTGTAGACTGTATTTCACCTTTAGCTTTATGACAGTATGCTTGAAAACCTGATGAAACCTGGACTTTCCAACCTGGCTATGAGTGCATTATATACAACATCCAATCACATTAAACAAATCCATGTGTATATGACGTATGTGGAAACTACTACTGTTAGGAAAATAAAACATAAGCACAGAGTTTATGTGTTGAAGGCGATACTAATAGTAGGAAATAAATCCCAGTGGATGGGTGTAAATACTTCAAGTTAAAAGTAGTTTTCATGTATTTGTGCTTGACCAAGAAGAACAGAATGATTCTGCATAATATAAGTGAGAACAAAAACAGGAAAAGAAATGCAGAGGCCAATGCCTAAGAAGATGCAATTCACAGCTTTAAGATGCATTAGCCTCACAGTATTACTTCAGCCAATATCGCTCACTCACTGTAGACTTCAAAGGTGGCTGTAAAACTTTTTTTTTTTTTCCTTCCCACAGAGAACGGAGGCTAGGTTTTTACATCAAAGTGTCCATGAAAACTTATCAAAGTGCTCATCCAAAGTAATCCAATTCTCTGCTGTCCACTCATATGCCCACTGTGTTCCAAACTAAATACACACCCATCATGCATGACCCTGTTGAGCTCTGAAGCAGGCATGTGGGTTGTGTTTTTGCATTTTAGACAAACTGCTTCTACCATCTCCATTGGTCAGAACCACTGAAAACATTCCCTTTTTTTATCGTAGTTGCACCACATGGTAACACCGTGAATTTTAGCAAGCCCCTGAGACCATACCACAGAATACAATACAATATAAATGCCACAACACTTTCAGGTGATACAGTGGCAAATGGTTGAGACAAAATGAACTTTGGTTCAACAATGTCACAGTTTTCATCCAAATTTACTGTAACTTAGCGGGAAACCATCATGCTCCCAAACGATAGATTTAAATCAGAGGTTTTCAGAGTCTGACACTGTGGGCCCCCTCCTCTGACAGAACTGAGAAAACTACAACTTGGGCCCTGTTTTTAATATCTGTTTACATTTTGGCAAATTGGCATCATTAAAAGCATGCCAAATTGGCTTTTAGCAGTTCCTGTTTGGGTACTCATGGATTTACAGACAGCTTTCATTGGTTTACTTTGATATTGAAGAAACATGATTATTTTCAGGCAAGTTCTGAAGTTATAAGCAGCATTATGTCCAGGTGGATTTATGGATGTTTGTTTGAATACAGATAATGATTTCCCTGTGATGAAAAAGTGGCACTGAATTTAAAATATGTGTATCATGTTTGTGTGTTCAGATTAGGGGTTGACTGATGATTTTTTTTTTTTAGGTCAGATGCTGATACAGATTATTAGTAAAATAATAATAATAATAGTAAAAAATAGTATTAGTCAAGGAGATCAATAGCCAGTATTTGTAACCAATAAAAATTTGCAACAAAAATAAAAAACAATTTTGAATAATCAGTTATGAAATGTACAGCACCTAAGTAGCCTACAATTTGCTTAAATACTATACTTACTGTAAGTACAAGTTGTGAAAGAAACCTTGTGAGCCAGAGCAAGGAGACCTCTGTGTTAAGCTGAATTATTTACTTAATCTTGATGCATCAAAGAGAGTTAAAGATGGACAATGTAAGTCTCAACAAGTGTCATCCCCAAATCTAAAGCTGTCTTCTTGAAAAAGGCGTACATAAGTTCACATGTTATGGGCATATTCTACATGCATGATTACTCTATTGGTTAGTCAGATGTAAACATCCATGCATGTCTTTAGCTGCTCATGTTGCTTGCTAGCAAGGACATATTCCTGATGTCCCAGACTGTGAGGCTCCACTAACTAAATGTGAAATGGATGAAGGAAAATTCCTTAACACAATTTCAAGTTAGTTGTACTTTACAGGAATATTTGGATTTTCTGCTACTTTTTCACTCCACTACATTTTTGGAGGCAAATACTTTACTTTTTACTCCACAACGCTTATTAGATAACTTTAGTTACCGGTTACTTTGCAGATTCAGATTGTTTATATAAAATATAAATACAATTATATATTGCTACTATTATAAACAATGTTAAAATGTTTAAATTAGTTTATTTTATTGGCAATCAGACAAAAAATGCTGATATTGAATCTGATAATTGAATAGGCCAATAATAATTAATCTATCTCATTCTATCTGTTTATCTCTAGTTACAACTCCGACAAGGAGTACAGTTGTTAGGCAAATAACGAGTGGATGCTCAGGGATTTATGGATCGTTTACATGTACGACTGGAAAAGCGATAGGCTGCTGTTCCTTGTGAATGGGACCTGGACAATTAATTTTTTAAATCATTTTCAATAATAATTTATCTTGAAAACACATAAATATGTTAATAAAAAGAAACACTGAGAATAACGATCATAAACCTAGGACGATTTGTCAGTTTACTTGTCACACTGGAATTTGGGACTACCAAAGGAAATGCAAATGTCCTCAGGACAATTCTGTATTTTAAATATGTAACTTCAACAATAGCACGAGGACCAGTTGTTTACATAGTGCAAATAAATATTTGTGTTTCTTAAATGTTGTGCACCAATAATCCAGATTGAAAGCTCTGCCACAACAGAAGATAACGATTAATTCACTATTTCCATCTTTTTAGTTCCTTGTGTGTGTGTGTGTGCGTGAGTGCGTGAGTGCGTGCGTGCGTGCGTGCGTGCGTGTCCTTCACACAACGTTAATTGAGAATGACAGGAATCGGAAGTCACGAGAGACTGTAGTGAAGCGTCAGGTGTTCCACTGATTAGAACTGGTCTCCATGGCAACTCGGCCACCCTCAGCTAAATGTTTGTACCTTGTGAGAGAAAATAGAGCTCTCAGAAAATATGAGCTAATTTAGACACATACACACACGCACACTCAGTTGGCTGTGCTACAGTCTTGTGTCAGCTTGTGGTCTTTGTGATGTTCATTCGAGGAGATGTTTCTTCTGCTGTGGAGCTGGCAAATAGACGAATGGGGCTGTGACATAACTCACTCTGCACTGCAAAACATTAGCTGTAAACACTGAATCATATAGCCTTAAGAGACAAGTATTTTTTTCCTATCACCATTAAACTAACCACTGTATTTGCCACATCCAGTTAGGACCACTGCAGTTTGAACTGTCTTGGTGTCAATCATACTTTTACTGCCGGCAAGAACCCACGAGGAAGAGGTCACAGAGACTCCTGCTTTGACACATGCAATGCATCCTTTTTGTTCAGTTTTAAATATTCGTACTGAAACCAAACCTCACAGTGCTTGTCAGACGCAGCCATACCACAGAGACTAGAAGAAGAAGGTGTAAAGGCCAACTTTAAAATGTATGGGCTGCAATTGAGTTTATAAATGTTTACAGTGTAAATCCGAGGCGTTATGGGGCACATTTGTCTGCCTTTTTTGAGATAAATCTGTTTTGAAAAAGTAGCTCACAACTCGACTCAAGACAGCCCCCCTTGTTTGTAGATAAAAGCGTCATGAATCACGGCATCAATTTACTTGCAGCGTTAACAACTTGATATTTAGAGCTATGAATAAGCAGAGCAAATTCACAATGCTCCCGGTGTGTGAAAATGACAGATGCTTTCTTTCTGCCAGTGACACATTGGTTTATGTAAATGGTCTCCGTGGTTCTGGAGTGGGATCTGAATAATAAATATAAAGTACATTCCCATGTTCAATGACAAGTTTCCAAAAACAAATGAAATTAGATCAAACGATCTTTGATCCTGTGAGACGGTATGGTTTCACTGCAATATATTGACTCTGAAACTGTTCAATTAGGTTTGAGTGGGTGCATGGGAGAGTTAAAAGCCCCTTTTACACAGCCTGGTTAATGCCTGTTGCGCTTCTGTTGCGCAGGTTTCCAATTTCAATTCATCTTTATGGTTTAAATGTTCTGAAAACAAAGATTAAAATCACTGTGTGTGCCACTTTTAATGTTTTGTCAACATTCTTTTAGAATTGCAGTCTGTGGAGAAAAAGATTTGTGGGTTACAAGGAATAATTTTTTTTGTTGCTGTATTGCAGTTGGATATTGGAAACTGCCACAGCATAGCTCTCTTGATACATTCATGACACTAATGTACACAATTAGCCATGTTTGCAGGTGATAAGCCAGTGAGGGATGTTGTCTTTTGATGCTGTTCCAGTGACTTCCTCTGGTTGGTGGTTACCTGTACAGAGTGTGTGGGTCATTTGACTTAAACCCCAGACATGAATCTTGTGACCTTAGTCTCGACGTTACAAAATCATAAAAGGCTTGCAACTTGACTTGGACTTTAAAAGGCACAGTTCACCCCAAATTCAAAAATAATTTTTTTTTTGTTACCTGTAGTGTTATTTATCCATCTTGGTTGTTTTGAAATCTTGCTCAAGGTGAAGTCTCACTCTGAAGTCTCTTGTGTTTCTGGTTAAACAAGGATTTTACTCCTTAATGTTGTCAGACTCTTACAATAACAATCTCTTTAGTGGACGTAACTTTGAGTTGCCCCACACGATTATGAAGCAGCCATTGCAGCAGTACTGGACCAACTCTAAAACTTTTGGTAAATATGAGTCATTTACACTCCAAAATATGTAAACATACAGAACAGGTCTTTAACATGCGGTAAGGGTGGTTGATTTTGGCGAAGAAAAATTGCAATCTTTTTTTTTTCTTATCAAGCAATATTATTATATTTCAATATAAATCAAGCTCTATTGTGCTTAAAGATTTTCTTATGCTTAAAATTTCAATCAAAACATTCAGTTCAAATCTCTCCAGTATTGCTTTCTAATTCAAATGCTCCCTAAAAATACTAATGAATCTTCAGTAATAGATTATGATCACGATCTATTAAATAAATTCCACAAAATTAAATCAAAATTTAAAATTGTGTAAATATAAATCCTTGTCTGTAGAAGATAAAAATGTTTGCTGGCAAGGACGTAATATCTTGGGCCAATTACTGTGCTCTCATCAGCTTGAATCCCTCATTTCCAGAGTAATATTATGGTTTGTTGCTGGAGTGTTTGTCTGAAGCTCTGAGTCTTGTTCCAGGAGATGGGTTTTTAATTGCTGGTGTTTAAGAAGTGGTCGCACTGTGTGTGCTTGCACATGGCAAGGTGATAAATTTCTAGTATTTGCTGATTGCCTGTCTTTGTTGTTGTTGAATTAGACAGACATAGGCTATTAGGAGTTTCTTTCCAATGCTAATGGTCAATTTCTCTATTCAAAACACTTGAAAGAATACATTATCCCTACAGGTTATTTCTTATTTCACCATTTAAGTTGTACTTAATTCTCTACCTTATTTTACTTTTTACTCAAAAACTATGTTAAGCTCACCTTGCTCTTCTACGGTGGCCCAGAGAGCTCAGACATACTGTACATACTGTATACAATCAATGGCGCGCTTGAGAAGCACCTCATTATGAGCGCCCTTTACACATTTACAAAAACAATTTCACTTAATAATCCTAAATGCAGCATCATGGCACACTGCGTGAAATATTATTACTATTGCTTGCATATTATCACCATGTATCAGCTCATACACCTGGTAATTGCAGAGCTATTACACAAATAATTAACATGGGCATTCATTATGCATCTTACATGTAGCAATTTCGACTTACTTCTCTTCGCTGTTCAAATTATGCAGTGCTAATGAAGTTTTTAACTGAACAACACAGCCCACAGCCACACTCCTTCTAGTCCTGAATTCCTCTGAAGGAACTGAAAAGGGATACAACTTACGTCTGCTACAAAGGATTGACTGACAGGCTGTTTAACCAACAGAAATACACCACAAGCAGGACTTATCAAAATGACAGGCAAGGCCATAAACTAAGGAATATACAGTATAAAACTAATATAGACCAAAGGTAAGAATACATGAAAGTATTTGAAACCATCTTCACAATCACAACACTTTAGAGAAAAGTATTTCGAGTACAGACAAAGACTAATGTTTAAGTTTATGTTATGGACTGACATTGTGTTGCTCTACTCTGCGCATGTGCAAAAATGGACTGCTGTGCCACAGTCTTTTTATTTTCCTGCCCTCGTGTACAGTACCTGCTTGCATGTATTATTGTGGTATTGCTTTTTGGATTCATGTATTTGTATGTGCTGTGCATGCTTTTATGTCTGTGCTTAAAAGCGAATCGTGTATGGCGAGCACCCACCCGACTTCATGAGTCACAAACTGAAGCAGCAACAAGCGTGTCAGAGTCTTGTTCAGCATATCGTGTCCTCTGAAAACACTTATGTTGTCTTGTTCTGAATTTGCAGCATGTTTGTGTATTTGCATCTCATTTTCTAAATGCTGCGCATGAGTTGTCAAATTTATGAAGATGTTTTTCTTAATTTGCTTGTATTTTGTCTATTTGCATGTGTTTTCTTAAGTTGCAGTGCAAAGACCTCTCTCAGCCACCATACTTTTACACCGCCTTGATAAGATGAAGTGTTTGTTATGCAGTAAAAATAACATTTCTGTTCGAAAGTAAGATGTGTTAAAGGGTCCCAGAATAACACTTGAATAAAGAGGAGAATACACTTGTAACTTGTAATAGAACAGTGTTGATTGTACTGGCAGGCAACAAACCTCCCACTCTCTGTTGAAACACTCTGAAGATGTATTGGAAAAATGAAAGACTTTAATTAACAAAGGGAAATAGTACATTAGCCTTGATGCCTTTAGACTGGAACTAGTTTGTTATTAGCTTTGTGCCATGGGTAACTGTAAGGCTCATATTTATTACATTCTTAATGAAGAACACTTCACACAATATCTGTGCTTGCCTGCATTTTATTGATTTGTGAGCTTTTAAGCAGATTTAATCAGGTTTGTATGTTGGAGTGTACAGTTTAAGGGCTTTGTTCCAACACCAGAAACTAAAGCAGCAGTCTGTGGTGGAGTATTTTTCCTTCATTTCACTCTTGCACAAAGTTGCAGAAGGTTTTTAGAGCCAAGAAGATTATTTTTGTGTGTCAGAAGTTGGCAATCACTAACCGAGGCAGACAAATTCAGGAATAAGATGGCAAGAAATTTTCATAATGCCTCACGATATTTTCAGTCTCAGAACAACAGAAGAGAACAACAGCGTTTCTTCTCCTAACTTACCCTCCCCACTTATGGTCCTCTACACTAGTGTCCACTTTGTCTGGTCTCAGGCTCTGCACACAGGGTGATTAAATATTGATTCAGTCAGTCCATCCATCACCACTTCAACTGCTCATCAAATATATAAGAGAGGGAGGGGAAAAAACAATGCTGAGGTTTATTTCCTGTCGCTGATGGGACTTTAGGGGCTGAAACAACTACTCAACCCTGACCTTGTGCCAAAGGAAATCAATGGCTGATTATGGATCATGTAAAGGAAAATATTATTCACTGTCCAAGAGTGTCAGACACACAAACACCATATGCACACTAATGCCTGTGATGACACAAAATGTCAGTTTGTGGAATGTATAGTGATTTTGGGGCAACAATCAGACATTTAAAAGACAATACCCAGTGTTTATGTTTCTGCAAATTGATGTACTTAACCATGCTGCTGAAAATGTTGTGACTTGCTGGTAGAACAATCATTTGTATAGAGTAAAGATTTGTATTGTGTAAAGAGCCGTCAACTCTTTTAAAATGCATATGTGATTCAAATCAAATGTTGTTGTTTTTTACCTCGTACCTGTAGTGCTTTTTATCCATCGAGATTGTTTTGGTATGAGTTGTTGAGTTTTGGAGATACTTGGAGGCACTTCGCTTATGGAGCTTAAAGCGCCAAAAAAAAAACATTTGTAAAAGCAATGCAATCCAAAAATTATAACCCGGTTACTCAAGATACCTTCCACTTGGTGTCTGGGTCCTGCATCACCCTGCTTGTTTTATTTTTTTTCACAATAATGACTGGCTTGCTGTACATTATCCCTTCTGTAGTATAGGTGCTGCCCTCTAAGACTCTGACTCTTGGATTCATTCCCTCTCAAGCTCGTGCACCACTGAAAATTTTTGATCTACACGCAGCTACAATGTGGGCTTCACTGCGGTGTCACCTTGTGTATAAATTGGGCTGGATAATCAGCTAGTTAATGCAACATCTAGTTAAAGCTTCAAAATCATTTTGACGGTACACTGACTTGTAATAGGGAGAACCCCATCTCTGTCTCAGCCACTCTGCCCACCTACCGCTTATTCATGGACATCCTGCCCAGTTAGTGGGTAGGATGACACACACCACCTCATCATTTTGGTGAAACTGGATCATATATTCTGGTTTTCCCACTGATGTCCTCCAGCTGCTCTACATCAACTCTGTAATTTCCAAAGTTTCCTGAAAGCAACCTATAACTGCTGCTAACTGCAGCTGCAAGTTAGCTCTGTTGCAGCTGCTCGGAGCACTGGCTGGGCAGTGTTTGTGTTTACACCGCTGTCACAGGAGTATTTGACCACCAGGAGGAGGTGGTTTTCAGGGCTGGGATGCAGGGGGACATAGTGAAGAATTCTGGCGGGAAATGGTGCTGGGATGGGCACAAGAACCGGAGCTGGGCAAGCGACCAACGGTACTGGGACGTTGGCAAAGGGAGCTAAGAAAAGAAAAAGAGAGAGTGACCGAACAAGAGGCTGGTCTCCAGTAAATCTCAGACTGAATTTTAGTCGTTGGCAAGAGCTTCACGAAATAAAAGGCTGCAAGACAGACACTGAGCTGGATTTCTTGTTGTTGAAGTAGTAAATAATATTAGCTGCCTTGCTAAGTTATATCTTGTGTTGTTGCACTTGCTTGATGTCTGGCTATTGTAGCCAAGTCAGCTTATTTCAACAGAGGTTTTCCTGGTAGCATGTGATAGCCATGTGTTAGCAGCATTTTGTTTCTGGTTCAGGTTACCGTAGCTTGGCATGCTATTGTTCTGAGTTGTGTGCAACGCTTGTGCAAACTTTGACTGCAGCGAGGAAAAAAATGTCTGACCGTGCATCTTAACGCACTTCACAAGCACAAACACACAGCTACTTCACATGAACAATAACCAGTCTACACTCAGTCAATGCATCACAGCCCAATGGCGCAACACAATCCACCAGTGCACGCAGGTGGCACAGAAACACTACATCACCTGTTATTCACTAAGAGGGAAGAAATGATACTGTGATAAGCTGAGAAAGACGTGTCTGTGAACTCTCAGATGTGTGATGTAGCTCTGAACAGGGACACCACCCCAGACAGGATGTGAGGGTTTTTCCAGTAGGCTAATCTGGAACCTACTGAGATAGGAATGGACACCATGTGTCTACTATGACATACGGGGTAAAGGAACAGACTGATCCATCTTTAAAATGAACATACATCATTATTCATCATCCTACTATGTATGTACATACATACATGTATTGTTACACACCAGTTTTCTTTTAATACTCATGCTCCAATAAAAAAACATTATTATTATTATTATCATTACTATTATTTGCATGATTAAATACTTTTTCAAGTCAAACATCTTAAAATTGAGTTGTTTTTGCAATAAAAAGACAAAAGTAGCTCAACCACATCATGTCTTATCCTACTTCAGTACACTTTAAAGTGGAGTTGAAAAGAAAAATGTCTTTTGAACCGTTTTAGATCACATCCACCCTCATATGGTGCCCCTATTTAACAATATAAGCCAAACTAACCATTTTCAACCAATAATATCACAACATCCACCCATCAATCAATCTTTAACGGCAATCTTTAACTTTATTTACTGTTTTTAGTGAAACTGGATCATATTTTATAGAGAAAATATATTTTTGGTTTTCCCTTTGATCCTGTGGCTTCTCTGCCTGAACTGTTGGTGATTAACGGAGTTTCCTGATGAAAAGATGGCTTTACTTGTTGCTGAAGTAAAAGCTCATTGATGCTAACTGTACCAAGCTCAGGAACCGTTGAACACGGCCGGACGGACAAAGACAAACTGAGGCTAGTATGACAACAGAGAATCCAGTACCAAGGTGGTTTACGAATTTTCCTCATGGGTAGATAGCTGCTGTTATACAGTTACCACGTGCCCATTTAGCCATGCGGCTAACGTTAGTGGTCCCATTTGCTAACTTGCCCGGCAAGAAAACCACCTTGGTACTGTATTCCCTGGCATCAAACTGGCCAACTCTGGGCGTCAGTCTGTCGTCGGATGCTGCGTTCGGTCTCACTTGGGTCATGTTTGGACACCCCTATTTAATTGACCCTGGCTCCCAGTCGGGCGAAGTCAGCTAGTTAAACATCTAGCTGCATGACAGGGGGGCGTAACAGCCATTCAGCGCTAACGCTACTGGCTACTTTAAAACGTCCCTCCCTGTCTGACCGTTTGTACAGGAAATACTTAAATATGTGGAAGCAAAGAACAAATATTACTGGGACCACTACAGCAAATTATAGTTGAACATTTATGAACATTTCCTGTTCGTCTTTCTTTCAGCAGCTAAGACGCAGGCTTTATTCAGAGCGCTGGTGTTGGCCAGATGCGCACCAGGAGTCCTGACCACCTGCTGAATTGCAGCAGACATTAGGGAGGGGGCTTGAGGGCCCAGAGAGAAGGATGGGTTGTGAGAACCGATATCTGCTCTCACCTCTCCTTCGCTAGTTTTAATCCCTCCATCCCTATCTCCTCTTTTCTTCCTCGCTGCTGGCAGCCGGTTGCAACCTCTCTCACTCCCACGCAAACAACATGGACTTTCTATCATTTACTGTGGGTGGACACAGTAAAGGGAACAACACATGAGAAAGGATTAGACGCTGAAGTAGAGAAACAAAATTACAGTAAAGTTAGGTTAGGGTATTTGAGTATTTGAAAGAGGTCTAGCAGTCACCGTGTGTATATGTGTTTTTAAAAGTGACATGAGGCAACTAACAGACTGAGTGTCATTGGTGTCTGAATTATAGGTGGTTGAGTCACAGTTTCCGAAATCCTCACAGCATATGTCAAACAGAAACAGACTGCAGGGGCAGAGAGCAGTGCTGGCACAGATTGACAGATGCTCAACAAACTAGACTTTATCAGCTTTACAAAGATGGTATTTATGGCAGCGCAGACACTCGGAAATCAATTGTATGCACCTATCAGAGGAAGTGCACACAGTCACATAACCTGCTGTTAGGAGCTCATATTCCTAGGTGATACGTTTTTGGTGGTCGGCAGTGACAACAGTGGTGTATGGTGTACAAGACTCCTCCTTGCCCACACAGCTATGTCTCTACTGTCATTTAGCTGTTAGCTGTGAAAACGGAAGCGATAGCCACAAAAATAGATGGCAGGTTGTGGGAGGGATTAAATTGAATGTTGTGACTGTTGGGGCTGAAATGTGATTTTGCTCATCAATTGTGGAGAAAAGAACACAGCTGAGTTCAGAAGTAAGACAGCTTCTCTGCAGAGGCAACTGTTTGTTCAATATCTATGAGTATATTTGGCTTATTAAAGAAGAAATAGACAACTTTTTTGCTATAACTTATTATTATGAAGTAAATATATATTGCACAGTGTAATGCAGAGTGTAATGGCTAAAATGAATAATGAAACCATCCACATTTAGAGTGGTTTCCTGTGTTATTCATGCTGCCACCGGGCATGTTTTCTCGTAGAAAAATGAAGGCTCAATTTACAGCACAAAGGAAGTGCGTCAGCCATTACTGAACCAAAACAGGAAGAGGTATTTTTCTTCTTCGTCGCTATCTCCAGGTAATAGTGGATTAAATGGAATAACTATGGAAACTCTACCCTGCAAAAGAAAAAGAACCCCGCTGATGGAGAAGGCAAAGGAGGTGAAGAAGGAGAGTGATAGAAACTGAGGTAAAACAAGAGCAAACAGATGGGCATTGACTAGATGGAAAGTGGTCTGGCGTCGTGTTGAAATCTGTCCCCCCATCAATATGTGTTTCCCCTTACTCTGGGACTTTAGAGGGTTCAAAAACAACATTCTTTCTACTAGATATAAGTAACAAAACCCGCCTACTTATTAATACAATCTGTTGTTTACTCTGCCTTCATCACAGCACTGAGACCAGAGTTTCTAGGTCCAATTGGAATCCTTACGATTGCTTTTGCATTTGACAGTAGCCAGTCTGCTAGCATTAGCCAGTAGCGCATTCCCTCTCTTTCCCCTGTCTACACCACATGATTCTTTTTTTTGGTCATTTTTGCCTTTATTTGACAGTAAGAAAGGAAGGGGGGGGCTGACATTTAACCAAGGTCCCTACCAGAAATTGAAAAAGGTTAGTTGAATTACGTGTTATGCATCGGGTGGGCTGCTGGGTTGCCCTTCCATCTCAGTTAAATTCAATCAGCTGCTCACTCTCAATATCTTTTCAAAATACAACTCAAGGTATTCTGTAACCATGGTTGATGAATTCTTGATGGTTGCCAGAGACAGTAATACCCAGATTTCATCCTTCTGTGGTGGTCACTATTAAATATAACTCCCCCACACCACCAGGAGTTAATTTCTAATATTTTTATGCCTTGATGTTTCACAGATCAGAGTGAGTGTGATTTTTCCCTGTACTTTGGCAATGTGATCTCATGGAATGGGTAGGAATAGCACGGCACTTTTAAGGTCATTTTGTGTGTCATTTCATCCATTTTAAGCTTTTTGTCCGCATTTTATGAGTTTTAGACATCCAGGAAATGACAACGTCAGGTGACTTTCGTCATGTGACATTTGTGACTACGGTCGCAGTTTGTTTTACGCAACAAAATGACTTGGTTAGGTTTAGGGGGGAAACACATTGTGGTTTGGATTATCAGTTTAGTTATGTTACGAACTTCACATGACTTACGTTACTTATGTGACGTAAGTTCAAAACATTACGCAACTTCCGGACACGGTCATCTTATTTTTTAACAATGCAGACGCTGCTTAATGACACACGAAAAGCAAAAAATGCATTTTGATAACATGTGAAATGACTTTTTTCATGTTTCATGTGTTTCATGTGTTTTTCATACACCTTTTTTTTGCTGAGACCAGACTGACTTTGGAGGTGTAGAGTACTCAACAACGTCACACAATTGTCATAGATTTTACTTTTTGTCTAGAGGACAGAAACATATAATAATCACACTAAATTACCATCTTGCTTCACTTCATTTATTCAGCCTGACATCATGTTCATGTTAGCTGATTTGTATTTAGAAGGAGGGTTATTGGGTCTTACGTCCATCCAACATCATTTGCAAACACCACCACTGCATGTCTGGATATGGTGTCATTGTTGTAGTTTGGAATTATATTCAGACATATAGTGATGGCGCTTGCAGTTTTGCATATCATAGAAGAGGTACAGTATGTGCTCTTCTAGTTCTAGTTTGGTGTTTATACAAAAATGTTTAAATGCATAGTTCTCTGTAAAATGTTACAAACTGACTCTTCTGTCAGATAGCAGCTGGTGAAGGCAGACACTTACAAGCTGGTAAAATTTGGTTGTTTTCTGGGAAAAACTGGTGTAAACACTGCAACCTTAGCAATGATACCTCTGCACACAGCTGCTTCCATTAACAGCCGTGTGATGTCAAACAGTCCCAATCATCAGGTCTCCAACATCACAAACACTTGTTCAGGTTCAGGGTGCAAGTAAGAATATGAAGTATTCTCAGAGGAAACACATTGGGTGTTTTTGTTACACTGTGCTCCCTCGTGTTAACACAAATTCAAACAGAAACAGCAGCCTCCCGACCACTCTGATGCAGATTCAGCCCCCAACTCTCTCTGACAATTACTGTGATTAGTGCTCCACTCCACTCATAATGAGCACATCTGTCTTCTGGCATGGAAAGCATTGATTCTCTGTAATGTGACACGATGCCAGTTAAGGGAAGGACTGTTCTGAAAAATGCCAGCCTGCTGCTGGCATCACTGGAAGCTATTCACGGTGGATGTGAAGTGGAGAATCATCTGACAGCTGATAGATTACAGCAGAGGAGGCATCTTTTTATATTCACTCTTAGTCATGCTTATTGAAATAAATTCACACTATCACAGAAAATGGTATAACTTCAATGATGCCTCCACATAGGGATGGTAGAGCACTACATTTTAAATAAACCTCTTGAGTACTACAGTGGAAACCACTTATAGTCATCACGGATATAGTGATCAACCGCTTATATGGATCTAAAGGTTCAGGAGATAATCATTCCTAAACAAATGCTGTTTAAATAATCCGTTTATAGTAATTGAGTAGTCCGCTTACAGTGTTCATTTTGGGTCTTTTCATACATGAAAACATATGGAAACAAAAAAAAAAACTGCGTAATTTTATTTTATTTTTGCCTCGCGCTGCAACTTGTCTACTTCCGCTGCCTCTCCTCGAAGCTTATGACAAACTGCCAAAAACAAGCCAACGAGATGCAGCAGCGAAACCGAATGCACTGAAACCACCGCAAAGCGGTGGCTGAGTTGCGCATTTGCACTTTACTGACGTTACTGTTTTTGTAAACG
>JBBPCS010014039.1:0-28225 GCA_037974645.1 Hollardia meadi | reverse complement strand
AGCTGAAGATGGGAAAACAAACGTCTTTTTTCAATATTTGGTTAATACAGAAAAACAAATAAACAAAATTCTCACTCGTTTTTTAGTTTGCCAGACTGAATTGAATAATTGTATGAACGGATGATACACGGACCATGTCATAAGCTTAGCCTCAAATGTCATGACTGCAATTTAAAGGTTTTTTTTGTTAATACTATACCTATTTATTTTAATTTATTACTCGACTTATTACTATGTCAGATAAAAAGTTTATTTCTTTATACTTAAGAAATTTTTAAAGGGGAATTTTGTGTCATTTAGACTAGATCCATATGTTCTTATATAGTCTTAGGGAACAGGGCACAAGGGTCTGATACTTGCATTTCTTGTTTTAAGTAGCTTTTAACTCTTGACTCTAACTTACAATTTAGGTTGTGAGGCTAGTTCTGCTGTTTTAGTTTTAAGTAAGGTGCTCCAAAGAGCATCAGCTGAAATGTAAAATATGTCTTCAAATAACAAGATTCACATTAAATCAAACCAAGAAAATCAAACATCTGATATGAAATCATGTACTGTCGAAAGTTCCTCCTTTCAGCTTGAGCACAGCCTGGTATGGATCCATGCTTATCAGAATACTTTATTCACCCAGGCCTTTTGGCAAGCCTTTGTGTGGCCCTGGATTATCCTCTGCTCCCCTCTCCCTCCTGGTCATCATAATCACACGTCTAATCTTATCAAACCTCAGCTTTGTCCTTGCCAATCAGCTCCCGCGCTGCGCTCTTTTCCACCACTTGCTTTCCTGTGATTCAATTATATTCTCTCTTACCCCCCACCCCCTGCTCTTACCCCATATTCCCTCTTTTTCTCCATCTTTATCTTGTTGTGCTTTCCCCTGCCATGGCATCAGGGTCAACCTTGACCCGTCCAAGCGCCAGGGCTCAAACAAATCAGTCTCGGGTTGTACTCTTCCACAAGGATCAAAAACAGTTAGTAAGTTCCCATGTCTCTCGCTTCTTTCTTGTCTGCCTGTGCTGCCTCGTCTGTCCACCTGGTCACACAGGAATTTGCTCAAGTCCATGATTGCCTGCCTGACTTTTTCATACATCCATCAATGAACTATTGCTTGTCTGCATGACTTAATCATCTTCATACTGTCAAGGTCCCACTCACTTGGTTTGAAGCATGGTTGCAGTCAAAGCAGTTTCATGTGATTGTTGCATTTAAAGTTCAGTTTCAGGATCAGTGTTCATTGCCAGCAGAGACTGGCTGTAACTTGTCTTTGACGATCCTTTGCATAAGTCTACATTTTAAAATGGTGTTTCATGTTTCATGTTCATGTTGTATTTGTGGTTGGTGGATTGAAAGTCATTCAATGTTTATTCCATGTGTTGCTAGGAAGAATGGATGGGAATGTGTAGTGCTATGCACAGAAGTGACTAATGGTCAAATACTTAATTTCTATATGCATGCTTTCAAAATTGTGAGTGAGAAAATAGGAAAGTGCATTTCTGCAAGGTGAGGACACACCGTTGTGCACATCGCGTGCTTGTTGATGCCTGCTTGGTGTATGATATCCACTGCTGAATGCCGACTCATCTGAGATTTGTGGGCTGGTCATAAGGCGTGCTGTACTCTGGTGGATTACCTCTTCCTGTTTGTCTTACAGGGTCACAAATGAATCTGAGGGAATCAGGAGATTTGCGGTCACAAGGTCAGTGCACGTGTTCCAGCTGCATTGATGGCACTAGATGATCATTTATTTCTATTTTAGTTATGAGACTAGTAGTAGCAGCCATGGTCCAATGCCTGAATGTGTTTGTTTTTTTCCCCTGTGTCCCTAGTTGCCATCTACCTGGGTATCAAAAAGCGTCCGAGCCCCGGGCCATCGGACGTGGCTGGGATCTGAGAGGAGGTGGGCGGCGGGACCCTGCGGAGGTGGTACTGGCTCTGCGGGAGGCGGCACTTGGTTGTGGCTGCCAGGTCCACCATGCCGGCCCCTTTCTGCTCTCTTGCACCCACGGCGTGGCAGGGGGCCGCGTGGCTTTCGAGGCCGAGGTGTGCCATCTTTCCACGGGCACCTCAGAGACTTCTAACGGGGTGCGCTACACGCGACTCTGGGGGGCACCGCTAGCTTTTCGGGACATTGCCACCCAAATCTCGAAGGACCTTGAACTTTAAACGGAGGGTGTGTTTGCGTACCAGTGTGTGTTGTTGTGTGAGTGAGTGTTGATTTGTGTGCGCAAAGTGAAAGGGGGGGTGGAAGTAATTGTGGAAAAAAAATAGCGGAGAAGGGGCAAGGGGCTGGACCCGAGAGAAAAGACTTCTCCTTCTGTCTCTTTCGTGACTACCCCCCCCCCTGCACACACGCAGATACACACACACCTGGCCCGCAAAGTCACACAGACTGAAGCATCCCCCGTCCACCCAATCACCCCACCCAGCTCAGCCAACTTCTTCACTGAGCATCTGCACCCACTGGACCTGGATCAGACGGAATCTAGTTGAATATTTTTTAATGCTACTCTAGCCATAATGACTCTTTATTTTGTTATTTATTATTGATCTGATCATTGTTTTTTCCCACTGTCACTTCATCACGACAGAGAAACGTCACCTCTTGTGTATCGGATGTCACTGACCATCCAGTTCTTTTTGGAAAAATTGTTCTTTTGTATGTCACCTTTACGCACACCATTCATCCTCTTCCTCACTGATGACGTGAGTATCTGCTGACTTTTCATCACCTGTGGACAGCACAAACGTGGAGATGGTCTAACTCAGTGGTCAGATAAGCAGCCACAGAGGGTTGCATTGCTTTGATTCGTGTACATACAGCAGTGACGACTGCACCGGATTAAGGTCAGTGGGAGCAGGGTTGACAGGCCTTTGAAGCAGCCAATCAGAGGCTGACTTGGCATATAAAAAGCCAGTGGCATCTTCCACTTGAGGAACTAGTAGAGTTCTCAATCTCATTAGTGTTTCTGCATGGGACAAGCAGAAATTATAAATATTTATAATGTTTATTGAGAAACAAACCCCTTGGTGATCAAAATTTTACAAAAGGAAGAGAACAATTTGGTGCAGTATTGTCATGCTGCATTGAAGAATCTACACCAATATCAGATGAATTTGTTAAATATTATGAGAGTATATAACTTTAATTCTGTTGTTCATTGAATACTTTTTTCTATGCTGGCTCTCTAAAAGAATCGACAGAGGAGCAAAGACTTCATGCATACATGCTGCTCTCTGGTTGGCTTGATTCATTGTGTATCAGTGCTGGTCATCGTCAATATCACCTTGTTCAAAGCATTTGGATTTTCCAACCTCCCGCCCCGTTTTATCTCCTTACCTTTCTTCAAAAGCATTGTACAGGAGACACGAAAGCAGAGACACACACTTGAGAATATCTCAAAGCCTCAACTGTTCTTTCAAGCAAGCGTGATGGACGAATGTGCTTTGTCGTTGCAGTCCTTTGCCCTTGAAATCTGTCAGTTGTCCCATCATGGAATAACAGAGACACTGTAAGTCTGGTTTATTTTCAGTGCAGTGCAATTCTTTGGTTCTAGCTTGTGCCATGTGACCTCACCTCAGCCATCATCTTAGTATGTTGACGGGAAACACCAAAAGCAGATCAGCCAAGCAGCGAAACCTCTCAGATTACACACACGCACACACACAGAAACATACACTTCCAAATGTCCACCCCTGCTTTTGCTGGCACAGTCTATAAACTGGACTGTCCATTATTGATGACTGTGGGCTGTGGGGATCTGTGGGGGGAGTGTTCTGAAGCTGGAAAGGCACGATGAAGGCAGTGTGCACAGTGTTTGTTTTTTCAGTTTGTTTGTTTTTTGTTAGTCCAGTTGCCTTTAAAGTGAACAACCCCCAGCGCCTTCATACAGTACATAGTTAATGTATAAAAAAAGAGAAACAGAAAAAACTAAGAAAGCTTTCTATTCTCCCTCCCTGTTTTTAGTGAATAACGTACTGTGATATTTACGTAGGCTACAGAGATCATGTTGTTCGGCTGCTGATTTACTGTTAATACTATCTCTCAGTTGTGGCTTTGCTCATGGTGACCCGAAAACCAACCCCCTACCCACCCAAATTTCCTCTCCCACCCATTATGAACTCCCTAAATTTAACAGGGACGCCAACCATAGCTTCGTATGTACCACCGAGTTTTCTCTATCGTCACAATGAGCGTTCGGCTTTCCTCAGCTCTTTGTTTGAGACCCTGTTTTCTCGCAGGGAAACACTCAGCCATTGTCCACACTCTCACATCGTAGACCCATGTATGACATCTTCTCAGTCCCGTTTGGTGTGTGCTGTTTCTTGGAGCCCAACAGGGGAGACTTTGTGTTGACCTGTACTCCTAAAGGTGAGAAGCAGACACCAATGTGGACGCCTGGAGTCTGTCCTTTGTCTTCTCCCTGGACGTTTCTCATTGTGGTGTATATTAGCATTAGGTAATATAGACCTCAATGCACTTTGCTTTGACTTGAATCAGCTCCTTCCAGTGTACCTGTACAGGTAATGTCCAGAACTAGCCACTGGAGGGCGCCAATGTCTTAAATGTGAAACACTTCAATTTGTGGATATTTGCACAGGTACTTTATTTATTTTTTAGAATAATATCATTTAAAAAAAAACAGGATTTGTATCAGTCAGTTGATGGCTGTATATAAAATATATGAATATAGTATATATCTTAGAGCTCAAGGTTTATTTATAGCTAGAGCAAGGGAAGTAATTCTAGTTTCAAGCAGATTCTGTCAGTGACAATGGGGAACAAAACCAACCTGCAATCCTGCATGACTTCAGAGTTTGGGTTTTAGGAGGAAAAAATGAAACAAGATGCGCACCTGGAAGCTCTGTGAAACGCACATGCGATCGTTTTTAGACTTGAATTGATACAGAGAAATTGTGCTAAATGTAGCACCAGGTCCTTCCCCCTTTTCACAAAAACAAACAGGAAGGCTTGGGTGAAGTACAGCGACTTCACCTTTATGCTAGACAACATGTTCAGTATGCTGAAGAGGGCTTCTGGATCTGTCGAAGGTATGCCAGGAAATGTACTACAATGTACACTGTGTAAGAAAAAGGTTCAGTTTTAGACCCAACTGGGACACTTACATTGTGCAGTTTGGTTCCATTTTAACTTGGATTTGCAGTGATCCCAGTAATTCCCCGACATGCAGAAAGCCCTGGGTTGCATTCAAGCCATAGAAACGTCACGTCACTGTCTCCTGATTGCAAATGTGAATCAGGGTGTCTGCAAAGCATTTTAGTGGAAATTATAAGTGGAACTCAGTATGAGATGGATGAACATTGTTTTAAGGTGGAATCTACTGTGAAAAATTCTTGAAAAGAGTTTTGTTGACCTGTGTGTTGATTAAAACATGGTTGTACCTGCTCAGAGACGGGTTAAGATGTGGATGGTACAGTATTAGGACCCCAGGGGGCTCAGTATTTAACATGCACTGTCATTAAAAAAATTATTTGGTAACAGTTGATATGCAAAAGAGACTGAAGAACACACACAGTTTGACCTGTATGAGTAATTTTACACTGTATACTGTTTAATTCCTCCCCTCAGAAACAAACTGTAAACTGAGATTGAGTGGTTGTGGTATATAAAGAGAACATGGAGCTGAAGATTAATAAAATTCACTTATGTTGGCATTGTTTTCCCTCATTTCAGCGTCTTGTTTTTATAGTAACGACTTGTGATCATCTGACAAGGTGAGTATTTGTGATGCTTGTTAATGTTCCTTTTAAAACTTTATTTCCATTTTGTCATGCTGCAACACAAAAGACCAAAAGGTTTATGTAGTTGTTTCATGGGGCACTTGTTTTATTGAGCAGTATGAACAGCTTCAATAATCATTACTTTTTATAACAAAAAGTAGGTGATGCCACGTCTGCCAGGCGAGGCCCAGCTCAGTGGAGGCTGATCCCAGGATGTTACTAACTGACACTGGAGAACATAAAAGGGCAGAGAAAGGGAAAAAAAACTGGAAGGAAATAAAAGAGGTGAACAAAGTCAAGAGTCTGTAGGGGAGTGGTTGTTTGCTCTGCACGCCCCCGTCAGCTGGCTCCATTGCACATGAATGGTCACGAGGAAAAACTTTGTCCCTCTTTACTTCTGGGCGGGGATCATACTGTCGATGGCCTCTCCCTTCTCCAGCTTCTTCTCCATCTCGACCATCAGCTTGACACCGTCAACCACCAGCTGGACCTGCGCCACCTCAGAGGAGCCCAGACGGTCGGCGTTGGAGATGTCGAACACACCACCCACGGAGGCAGTGTCCACACCACCTAAAGAGGACAAGAGATGAGGTACAGATTACACGTCACATCTTCTGGCTCAGACCGCTGTAGATATGTAAGTGGGCCTGCTCTGCTAAAGCTAAAGAATGGCTGTACCTGTGCCACGTTTCTGCAGACGCAGCCTGGTGAGGATCTCCTCGAACTTGGGGTGTGTGCTCAGCTTGGGCAGCTTGACGTGGACGCCACCACGCAGGCCGGTGCCCAAGTTGGAGGGGCAGGTCAGGATGTAGCCGAGATGCTCGTTCCACATGAAGCCGTGGTTGTGCTTCTTGAAGATCTCCTCAATCTGGCAGGTAAGAAAGAAGGGAGAGTCAGCGGCGATCCACACTACTGTCAAATCATGGCTTGTGTTGACCTGTCATTAATGTGTACCCTCTGCAGGCCAACGCAGAAACGCTTGAAGACCTCCCTCATGTTGCCGCCCTTCTGCATGGAGATGACACGCAGGTGATCCTCCTCATTGACCCAGACCAGGAAGGTCTTGTTGTCGTTGTGCCTGGATGGAGATGAACGCAAAGGATCAACATACGGTAAAACACACAGGTGATGCAGAAACATAATGAACGCGGAACACCATACTGAGACTTGTTTTCACAGCCTGCCTGCTGACAATTATTGATCATACTCACCAGATTCCTCTTGCGTCGGGCCAGTCGCGGGCCATGCCGGCGCAGGTCAGCAGGGGGGAGACGGGCTTGTCAAACAGGAAGTGATCAGCAATCAGCTGCTCCTGCTCGGCATCAGTCATGGACTTCAGGGGATAGTACTTTCCCTTGAACTCACCATCCAGGCTGGTCAGAGCTGAAGAGACAGACGTACAATTAGGAGACTGAATGCTCTTCTGTGATAGTGTAGGAAATACTAGACATTAATTGAACGAGCAGAACAAGAGTGTGTTTCCTTGTTGGGTTCATCATTCTATTCCACTTCATATCCTTAAATGACACTTTCCGTAATTGTTTGGGATTGTTTAGGCTGAGTTTATTGCCCAACCCTTTGATGAACAGCTTACCCTCAACGGACAGCTTCTCAATAGCTCTGCGCTCGCCACGGCTGTTGTGGGGGGGCAGGGTGAATCCCTTGATGCTGCGGCCAGTACGGACACGGCTGGACAGGACATAGTTGGGGTCCAGGTCGTCACCACCCTAATGACAAATGCTTGATTACAAAGTGAAACACAGATGTAGGGCATCATCTGAGCATCATCATCTGAATAATTCCTTTTTACCCGGTCATTAGTTTAACATCTGAAAAGTTTTCTCTATGTTTACTCAATGAGCCATAGTGCTTTCTGCTCTCTGTTGCAAACTGGGATACTGCACCTTCAGGTTCTCGAAGTTCAGGTCGGTCTTGTGCTTGTCAGTGGACTTGTATCCATTATGACGGTCGGAGATGATGGGGTCAAGCAGATCCTTGAAGACCTCGTAGGACTCCTCATCACCAGCAACGCAGCCAACAGTCATGATGAAGGGGTGACCTGAGGCAGCGAGCGAATAGGAAAGCAGGAGTGAGAAGACAGGAAGGAAGATGATCGCTGTTGTACAGGCAAGCTTGTAAGTATTTAATTTGAAATAAGAAATGTTCGTATTTGTCTAAATTAAAGTTTCTCACCAGGGTTGTCAACACCAGTCTGGATGACATCATCCAGGGTGTAGCCACTGGGTGTCTGCTTGTCCCTCAGCTTGCCATACAGATCCTTGGTCAGGACCTTGGCCATGTGGTTGTTGTGCTTGGACAGGTCGGGGAACTCCTCCTCAACTTTGTAGTTGAGCTTGAAGTTGTTGTGGGTGTTTCCGAAAGGCATGATTGCTTTCTAACACTGCAAAGAGAGGGACACAGAGGATGAGCAAGCTGAAGCAGAAGCTCAGGATGTTCAAAAACCAGTTCATCCTAATCTGACACTGGCTGTGAAGATGATCTGAATATCCACAAAAAATCTTGAGCATTTGGAGATATGGGATATTCTGCAAGACAGCTGCAGAGCTGAAGTAGTGTCGGCAGAGAATCCTGGTAACAAGTGACACTCAATTCTCAACCGCTCAAATGTCCAATTGAAATAGAGAAGGGGGAGGAGTGCATGTTGACTGGGTATTTTTAGCTTCTGCACATTTGACTGTATATCCTTTTAAAAAGCCCTCAGCATATACAAGTAGCATTTTAATTCTCCCGGCACCGCCCCCCCCCCCCCCAGTTAACTTTGAAAACTCTTTGCACCTTCTTTGTATCGCACTTGTATCACTGCTCACCCTACAGACTCAAACACTTCAAGTTGTCACTATGCTGAACTTCTGACAGAAATGTGACAAGCTGAGACTTCTAAAGTCCTAAAGGCATATTCATGTTGCCTTTTAGCAGTGGTGTAAAGTAACTAAGTACATTTACTTAAGTAATATACGACAAATACTTACAAATTCAACTTATCAATACAAAATATTATCACAATAAAGATATACGTCAGTATCATAGATTAAGCTACAAAACAGTGTATAAAGCAATTAAAATTAGCCCCACCTTTACCAGCTCCAACATTAAAATCATACGTGCAGTTTCAGTATCAGTTTCTCCACAAAACTAATCATCTCTGTGATATTTCTTTACCTGCACACCAGACAAGAACAGAGGTAACAGTCCTTGGGATCAGATCCTGTTCACCACAGCCAAAATAGGGGTCACCCAAGTCTGGAGGTCTTTGCTCCCCGTTTATATACTGGGCAGACACTCGGCCATTGGCTGGGCCATTTTAGTGCCTGCTGCGCCCTCATTGGCCAGTGCTCTGTACTGATCCTCTGAACAGTTTATGAAAGGGACGCATTTACATCTTAGTCATCCAAGACGGGTACTGCAGCTGAACCCCCCGTCCACCCTCCTCACCACCCCTCACCCAAGGCTTGGCCCATACATAGCGCCAGTTGGACAGTGGGAGTATCTGCAGCATCTGAAGGGGGGGGGGGGGGGGTAACAAGAGTGGGTGGGGTTGGGGGGTGGGGGGGGGGGGTGGATTTGAAGCAACAGAAAAAAGCTGAGCCTAACTTATGTCAACTATGCAGTGGAGATTAGAGGTTCTTATGTCAGGCATGAAAGAGTTGGAAAGAGTAAATGCTGTCCAAAGACGCATTTCATCCATCAAATGGGAGTCAGAGTTTTCTCTGATATCTAGATAGCAGGAATGCTAATGCATCACAAAATACCAGAGAGATAAATCAACACCTCTCTAACACAGATTCAACTAAAATAAAGAGTAAAATTTTTTTTTCCAGTGCTATTGTATTGTAAAGCATTAGATTATGCAGATACTGTTGCTGTGTTCACCCTTTCTATGATGACCCTCAACTGACCTGCAGAGGAAACGACCTCAAAACAGCCGTGACTCAATCCGGCTCGAATTGATATGCCAATTATCAGACATCGAACCTTCGATGGGAATACTGGCTGTCAGATGGAATTTTGTTGAGGATGAAAGATGATGCCATCTTTGACATTAACTTCATTAACTCCCTTGTTTCATACTGTGTCTTCTCATGTGTCTTACACTATTTTACCAATGCTTATGCTCCAGCAGTTACTTCCCACATTGCTTCAATAAAGTTTTGTCCAGAAGAATTGAAACAAATTTTTATTCCATAAAACCAGCAGTATTGTCAGGGCTTCTGTTTGTGTTTTGTTGACACTTGCTTTGAGGCTGAGCCATACTATGAACACTTAGGTATGTAGAGATTGCAAGTTAAACAACAAACAACTTTTTTAAACAAGTCCCCAGCTTCTCCAAAAACTTCATCTGGCTTTCCATTGGTATGTGGGTGAACAGGTGACTAAATTTTCATTTTTGGGTGAACTGTTCCTTTCAAGGAAAGCCTGCTACATGTTAGTGAGAGAAGCTAACGGGGCTGTTGTTTGACACCGGTCTGTTCCACAGGGATCCATACCTGCCAGATATTCTTGAGCTACACATTCTTGGGGGCACAGGCAGTGCTGCATGTTGGGGCATCCCAACATGCAGCACTGCCTGTGGGATGTCCCAGCTGTCTGACTGGCAGCTGACCGGCTCACACCTGCTTATTCCAGCCCCCATATCATTACCAGCCCAGTCTGTTCAACCAGCACGTAAAACACTTTCCACTCCCTCCTAAATCTCTCACCCCAACCCTGCCACACACTTGAAGCCTACACTTCAGACCTTCTGCCGTCTATGTGTCTATATGTTCTCCAACACTTCTCCTGTTGGATTTCGTCTTTCCACATCTTCTGCTTTTGGCACTACCAGCGTACAGAGACACAGACGCCTGGTCAGTGTCCTTGCTCTGAATTGAAACTCTGTCTCCTGTTACACAGCTGTCTGCTGCCTGTCCTAATGGGAAGTCACCAAATTAGTCTCTGTGCAGGTTTCTACTATCACTCCATGTAGCATACTATCGCCACCATAAAGCATATAATGCTTGTTTTGTTTTATACTCTAGATGGCTGGCTGGATTTTGCATCAGAAAAGACTCATTTTAGTTACATTTGGTGGATATGTAAGTAAGAGCCATAATAGGTTTGGCTAACCTTTCATCTCCAGAAGGAAGACCTGCAGAAGAGACACCAAATAGAGTGGCTAGCTGCTGACATTTTACCCAAATCGATTGAATAATGCCAGTCTAGAACAGTTATGCAACAGGACAGTGATATGATGTGCCTTCTGCTCATGTCGGAGTTCCTTAAGCCGCACAAGATGCTGAAATCTCCATGAAGCCCCTGACATATTCACACATTACAGCTTAAACAGTTTCCAACTTAGGGTAGTTACTTTGTGATGATAAAATGGTGGGTGATAGATTATTTTTTTAAACAATGTGTATGGGAATGTTTTCAAGATATAGAACTGATTTGTTTGCAATGTGTACAGTTTCATTACACATTTTCTGAAACCTAAGAGCGTTGAACTTCTTATCTCACAGAGTGTGTCAGGGGAAGTGAACATTAGTTCTGAGCCTTGCAGAACACCCTCATGAAACGTATACAGCTTGACCCTTGGAAAGGAATCCATGCCAACTGCACTGACCTGTGTCAGAATAGCACAGTGTCAAGCTGCAGCTGCCTACAGGGCTACACTCTGAGCATTAGGTGAAAGCAAATTATGTCACATCGGTCAGTAACAGGGGAAAATTTCAATATCTCTGCCACGAGTAGTGAGGTCCTTTATGAAAACCTTTTCAATTAAACATGATTGGAAAAGTAACATTATGTGCCTGGCAACCAAATACAATGGCATAGCAAGCCTCTATAAATAACACCGTTATGACAGACTATATTTACAGCTTCTCTCCCACATTATATTCAACACCTGTCTGTAGAGGGCTAGCTGGGAGATGCAGATCATGCACACAACATAAAATTTAAAGAATATATTTGCTCTTAAAGATTAATTTGTTTTTAAAAGATTCTATCTGTTTAAGTACATATAAAAGAATACATTTTATCTACTGACTGCATAAAGTCTAAAAACACAGACTGATGACTAAAGAAAATTTTTTTTTGAATTGACAATTCTGTAGACAAATTGGCTAAATAGGATATTATGCAAGCTGAACTTTTTTTCCGGTTTGGGTGGTTGTTGCAGTGGAGTGTAGGTGGTTGGTCTTACTCCATTGAAACTAAATCTGCCAGGGTCACGTGTACATAGTGTGGTCAGGGGGAGGCTATAATTAAACCAGGTTTGCCGGTCCATCAACAAGAGCCCCCGCCCACCCAGGACACAGATTCAATTTCATCGAGTCAGTTCGCTATCCATCTCAGACTTGACCAGACATCTCACAACCCATTTACTAAACCTTTAGAAAAATGTGATGAAATTAAACGGCACATGATCTTTGTGTTCTTGTGGGAAGCTGGACAAATATTGATTATTACCAACTATCAGCAACTAAAAATTTTAGATAAGGGGTGACCTAAAACACCATAGGTATGAAAAAAGTATATGACAATTTTTGCAGATCAAAAGATGAACAATTGCACATTATGTTCACACTATTTATCATGATGTGCACTTAGAATATACATTTTAAAGCTATGCATCAGACTAAAAACACTATTCTATAAAGAAAACAGTGGTTAAGTGAGATGAGGGATGTGGCACCTTCACCTCATTCCTTTACCACAGTAGGTATTAACAAGTGAGTCATGCAGGTGCTGTTGCTAAGTAAAGATGTATGGCCCTCTCAGAAGGATTAACTGGACCAAAACACATGAACACCATGCGCTCTAGTTGGAGAATGTTTGTCCAAGCGCACCAAATATGTATCAGTGCATCTGAATGAATAAAGGGCCGGAATTCAGGTTTGGAGTACAGTATGTGACCATGGATCACTGCACATGTGACATTACCTCAACTGTCATGTACTTTGCAATGTCACAACATCAGTAATAGATAGATAGATAGATAGATAGATATTTAATGTTTTGCTATGTCACATCTCCTACGTTAGAATGCAAGTTTCTGTCAAATAGTTTAAGTCTGAAGTGTCAGGGTTGGTTCCAGAAACACTAGGAAACAGGGGTTGGACCCAGAAGCAGACACCGCAGGCAAACAGGTTTCGTGTAGCGTTTTATTAAACAAAAGGGTAAACTTACAGGTTGTTTGGCAGGCGAGGGTCAAAACCAAGAATTGTCCAACAAAGGCAAACAAATCCAAAATGGGCAAAAATCCAAAACATAAGCAAGGTCTCCAAAAACCCTGGGAAGAAGGCACACAAGGTAAGACGACGAACTGGCGACGACAGAGGGAAGAACACCAACTTAAATACACAAGGAAGGGGAGACTAACAAGACACAGGTGAAACCAATCAGGGTGGGGCAGACTAACAAGACAGGGACAATCAATCAGGGCGGGGCAGACTAACAAGACAGGGGAAATCAATCAGGGCGGGGCAGACTAACATGACGGGAAATCAGTCAGGGTGGGGCAGACTAACACAACAGAGGGGAAATCAATCGGGGCGGGACTGACTAACAAAACACAGGTGAAACCAATCAGGGCAGGGCAGACTAACAAGACACAGGTGAAACCAATCAGGGCGGGGCAGACTAACAAGACAGGGGAAATCAATCAGGGCGGGGCAGACTAACACAGCAGAGGGGAAATCAATCGGGGCGGGGCAGACTAACAAAACACATGTGAAACCAATCAGGGCAGGGTAGACTAACAAGACACAGGTGAAACCAATCAGGGCAGGGCAGACAATCACAAAAGGAGGGAGAGGAACAAAGACAGGAAATATAAAGAGGGACAAGACACACAAGGAAAGGAATTTTCAAAAATAAAACAGGAAACAACAAGAAACTCAAACCATAACACAGGAGGTAAAAACCACAGGAGTATAAACTGAAAACTCAACCCAAAACACAATAAATAAACACTGAAAAATAAACTACTCCACACCCTATAACAAGAAATAACCCACCAAAACTGAAACCATGACATAAAGGCCTGGAAACACCAGCATTTAACACCCCGAAATTCCATTCCAATGGCATAGCCACAATTAGTGGGTAGAGAGCAAAGTCCAAATTGGATTAATGTCAATTTTGCTAGTTAGTGACTTAAGAAGCAGCACTGACCAATGGCAAGTCTTTGCAGTGCTGGCCTATGAGGGGATGTAGAGCCATGGAGTCCAAACTATTGTACATATTAGCTGCATTAGACCTCTGGCTTTTATTTAACCTGCTCTGTCAGAGTATAAATTGCTCCATAAAAAGGAGTAGTGGTCTACACACTGTTATGAGACAGGAACAAAAAGGTATGTTATCATTTTTTGAATAAGCTGTGTGAACATGATGCTGTTGGCAACCAAGCTAAGCTAACAAATTTGCTGACTGGTGGTTAGCAAGCTTTATTTGCAACTTTTTCATTGAACAAAATGGTTCACAATGGTAAACATAATGCCAGGAGGAGGAAACAGAACAGTACAGAGAAAATAGGGAGAATGTCTGTGAGCTATTTTTGACTGACTAATGATAGCCCGGCTGGCTAGCAAGTTTGACTTGCTCACCAGCTACAGTAAGTCACTAGCCCTTTGAGTATACTTGTTACGTCATCAAGCTTTAAGAACCCAGTACAGATGCATAGATTCATTTTTCTGTGCCATTGTCTGGTATGATCACACCTTAACGCTCAACTCAAGATAACCCTGATGACAGCATCACAATTATTTTCTCAAACTGGTGAAAGCTCCCCTGGAGCAAAAGAAGATATTATACAACTGTTTTCACAGGATTTGTAGTACTCTGTGAGACAAGTAAACTGATCTCCATGTAAAATCCATTGCCTGCACCTTTAACCAGGCTTAAAGCATCACTTTATTAGAGGGGATTCTTCTTTATCCACCTAAGAGCAGAGCTAATGTTTTTACCATCCCTCCAGTGGGAGTAAAACTGTTTGTTCAACTGCTGCACTACTTTGAGTAGATTAACTCATGAATTATCAGGCAGCCAGAATTCACCTCTAACACACAGTGGTCAGTAAGCCCACAATGCACAGGGGCACAAGGGTAGACGACAGGTGTCAAGTCGACTGTAAGCCAATACGGACATGACCAAGTGGGGAAGTTATTACAGCCTACGTTTTTCTGTGCACTGAAGAGTTTTTTTTCTAATACAAATCAGTCTCTATGCATACTTATATGACCCATCTGAACTGTATTTAATAACTTTTGAGTTTATTTTCGTTTGAGACAATAAAACTTTTGCCAGCACTGAGCTCGAGTCAGACTGCAGAGGGTTTAAGAAGTCAACACATTCTACTGACACGTCTAACAATTGGCAGCTGTGATCATATTACTGTCTGTTACATAATCTTACAGTATGCTGCCCTACTTTTCCAACACAGCCTCAGACAAAGAACTAACACTTTAACTACAAAGCTTTGGCATTGCGTTTAAATGGATTACACCCCCACTGTTTTCTGTTCTAAGAGTATTTTGGAACCATATTGCTACAGTAGCCTTCAGTGTGTTGCCCTGCAGCATTTCACTCTTCAGACACAGCGTCTGCTGCCCCCTGTTGCACCTCTGGCTCTCTGCCCACTATGACCCCTACTGGCTCTGGGTACTTCTTATGTCATCAGCAGCTGAACTTTAACCTCCACCACACATGAAAACATAAAGTCAAGCCATATCAGCTGTTTTTGACTGATGGAACAACATCTATCTGCCTTCCCTGTGTTTAAAGCATAAACAACATCCATGGAAAAACATGTGCATATGCTTATATTCATTGTGAGCCTTCAAATGTGCTTCAGGGTTAACTCGCCTCAATTAACAACACAAAATAAATATTAAAAAAATATTCAGAATATATCAGATTATATTGTGGTCATTGTAAGGTTGAGGATGTGAAATATATGATGGTAAACTACAATAAAAGAAGTTATCGTCACAATCTAAATGAGGTGTTTTGTATGGAGTTTATTTCTTGTCAATAGCTCATTCAGTTGAAGATAACACAAAGCTAAAATTGAAGTTTATGTTATGAAACATATAACAATGTAAACAATCATTAACAGATCAAAGGTCAAGTGTGTTTCAGTATTGTGTTTACCCGTCACTGGGTGTGGCAGACACATTTTATATGTACAGAAATTTCTTTTTTCCTCAGTATTTTGTCATGCTAAGTGTTATTGTTATATAGTGCTAATGTTATATCGATTTAACTTGGCAATGTTTAAGGCAGAAGTGACATCATTCTTTGATAGGCAGCTGTTGACATTTTTAATTGTGGCTGCAGTGTTGAAACACCAACACTTTGAGGTATACATTTAGGTATCATGCACACTTTACATTTCCCTATGTAGCATTTATAAGCACTATATGAACATTTAATACATGGTTTAGAGCACACTATAATGTAAGCAGATATATTAGAAATATATTTGTCAACAACTAGAACACCTCCTGTGGGCATTCATGAGTGACAACTGCTGTAAACAGATAATGAATGACAATAAAACAGCTGTAATGATATCTGTCTTCAAAAGAGAAGTTATGATTGTTGTTTAATACTGTACAATAATAAACACTTAAATGTTTTCATGCTTATATCTACATTGTGTCTATATTCTGCCTATAAATACTAAATAGGGGGACTTAAAGTGTTACCCATCGTGTCTTCTAAGGTTTTATTGTTACAGTATGTGTAAATGCTGCAGTATTTATAGTAAAGGAGCACTCCAACAGTTTTACACATTAAGGTCACTCATCATGGAGAGTGAAAGCTGATTTATAAAGAGGCTCTGGGGGATGTTTCTTAAGCCTGAAAGAATACGTTGAGTTGAGCTCGAGACTTCAAATATTTGACAGATAACTTGAGCATGGCGTTTGAAAGATGGGGCATTTAACAGTCACAGAAGGCTACTTTCGAGATACATTATGGGAAATGTAGAATCCAGTGCTTTTTGTATCCTGACTCGACATTGTTTTTAAAGGTTAAGATGTCTCAGCCTCTGCTGCTCTGGTTTTGACCATCCTTTTATAACCCCCACATTTACAGTACGGAAGTGCAACAATGACATACCCCTTAATGTGTTTGCTGGGGGTATATGTGCATGACCTTGATGTGTGAGCCTCAGTAGGTTGGTGTTTAAACTTTCAGGACTGAATGTGTAAAAGATAAAGTACATTATTCTTGCATTCGATTGGCTGCTGCAACAATAGCTCTTATGCTGACAATGCAAAAAACATTAGTGCTACATTTATAAAATGCAATACATGTGTTCTGTTCCTCAATCCCTCAGACAATAAACGTGCCTTTTGCACTGTACTGTATGTATGTATGCAGTTTAGAGCTGAGTTTACTGTTGACTGCTACTGTTAAACATACAGCTAGAATCCACAAGGTGGAGACATTTGTAAAGTATTTGCTGGGTATGTTGACCCTGCCCTTGTCTGTCATCTTTGCTTCACGAAAAGGTCGCTTTAAATGTTGGTATTTCTAAGAAATCCCGTATTCATGACAACAGTCAAATTAGTGCAGATCCCAAACATGTGTAACATGCAGACAAGATACAGTACGTACTATATACTGGAGTATTCAGAGTTTTGGCTGACAGGAGTTGGTCAGTAAGAAGTCAGTCAGGTCAGTTTAAAACATCAATAATCGGCTAAATGACAGGAGGTTTATCCACAGACATTTGACACAAACAGATGTATTAAACATAGCCTACATTTATAGTAAATGAAAGATAAGAAGTTTTCCACTGTAAAAAGAAATACAAACATTTGAAATGAATCTATCCTGTTTTAAATATACCCAGATCATTGCTCAAATCTTGTTTCAAAAAACACAATTTTTATAATAAATATGGCCTACATTTTGATTACATTATGTGCATGTACATGTACTTCTCCTTCAAATCTCACTACACACCCATTGAGAGCTTAAAGAGTCTTCCCTGCCAGGAGCCAGAGTAATGTCACATAATTATTAGTGTTCATTTCAACAGGTGACGCTAGAAACACCCTACTGCCATTATTAATACTCTGCAGTGTACAGTGGGTCACACCTTAATGCACAGGTAACCTGCTGAAGAAAATAAATGTACAGTACTAGCAGAGCAGGTTGGGTTTGTCCAAGTCAAACATTTCCCATTTTACGTTTGAATACATAAAGTTTGCATTTTGATCCATATCAGGCCACCATATAAACATATTTCATCTGTGCACATTGATCCAAGCAGTGCAAAGGTCAGGGCAGTAGTGTCTCTTATAGTCCTGTATCCATGGAGTGATCATATAGGGGCAAAGTGCTCGGGAAGGAAATCATAAGAGTTAGCAGACAGGCTGCCACTGCTGACTCATCAAACTGTGGAATATCAGTGTTTTATTGTTCAAAGGTGTGTTCTGGAGTCTGCAACTGGAATACTTAGAAACTAGCCTATATCAAGTGGTTCATTATAATTCACTGATGTGATTCAAAGAAGTGATTCATTTCAGTTTCTACTCTTACAAATAAAGTTATTAACAACACTTTTATTATAACATTATAATTATATTATAATATCAAATGTGATGGATCATTTGCCTTGTCATCACTTTCAACTGGAGCCCCAAAGCTGACTTGGTCAGGTTATGATAATTCTGTCCTTTATTTGGGAAGGTGGTCCTCAGAAAGTAGCTGACAATCAGAAATGGGCCTTAAAAAGTTGAGAACTCCTTCTGATTATGAGACAATAGAGCTTTTCTCTTTTCCTGTAACCTCTAATCAGCTGCTAAAAAGAGAAAAGCTTTAGATAATAAATGAGCTATTGAAAGATAAACAAAGGATTAAAACAAAAGTTTGCTCACTTTCCATGAAGACCACATCTACAGTGTGTTGTGGGGGCATTCATAGTTTATTAAAATGCATTCTTACTGTATGAACTATGAGTCCTTACAATTGATTGTTGAGGCGTGTATAAGTGATAGTTAGTCAAAATGAATAATATTAGCCCCATCAGTCAACCTTTAGTTTATAACTAGTCAACACTTCATTCATTATAAGTCCCATCTTTATAAGTCCCAGTTATGAGTGTAGTTATAATGCATTATGAATGTGCCCATGACACACTTGTGTTGATGTGGTCTTCATAGAAAGTGTTACCAAAGTTTTAATGAAGTTAACTAACTGGAGGTTAAGTGTATTTGTATTTATATTTGCACTCCAACATTATTATTTACGTTTTTATTATTTAAATTTATTGTATTAGCCTCTGTTGGAAACACTATTAAACTACTGTGACTTTAAGAGGCCAGACAGGGTTTTGTCCCGGGGTGTGGCGTAGATTAGAGTAAAAGAAGAATCCCAACACATTTGGTGGGTGGATCAGTGAGATCGAACAGTGTTGTGTAGCACCATGTCTGCCGCTGAGTGGAAGAACAGATGTGAGGCTGAGTGGAGTCTGCAGGGCGCACCGATGCCCGACAGCCTTGACTGGAAATCCGTGTACGAAGCCAAACCGTTCGGGAGAAACTTCCTGCGGAACCCTACGCCTCACGGTACCCCGACACTGTGTACTGTTCAGTACTGATCTAGAGACAGTTTTGATCTACGGTAGCCTACTAATGCAGAGGAATGATCAGAAATCGATAATACTGATGTATTACTGATGTATACAGTGGCTTTAGTTTACTATTCGGCCTGCGTATTTCAGGAACGTGAGTAGGGCGACTAAGTAATTTCAATTGTTTCCAAAGTTCCTTAAATACGAATGTTCCGTTTTGATTCATTGATAATCACAAAGTACTTTACTCCTAAACTGATCCTGAATCGGTTCCAGTGGTTTGTACCAACTAGTAGACATAGTAAGTAGGCCTACTACTGTTCATCCTCAGGAGCATGTGGAAATATTGAGCCAATGAACTGCAGACTTCCTCCACCCTTTTTAAACGTCATTGAGCAACTTTGTGCAATCTGACCATTTTGGGAAGTAGGCCTGATAATGCAAGACTGACCTGGTGTCCTTTCTGTCTTCATTATTGTTGGTTTTGATGTTCAGTATTTATTCTGTGAGCAGTACAGTGGTGTGCATTTATCATTGTAGCCTCATGGTTTTCTTAATGCTAACCATAGATACCCACAGTAAAGGGGAGCATCAGCCAACTGTCAGCCTGTGATATTATCAATATTGGTACAGTACATCCATTAACATATACAAACATTGTCATAAAAGTGTTATTTATACAACAAATTCACATCATAGATGTACTTCTCAAGTTTGGAGTTCATCAGTTCATCCAAGTTACAAGGAATCACATTTCCGCTGGTCTCTTGATGTATGGAGCCATGCAGATCATTTTGGTTTTATTTACCGTTCTCACATCTCCACCAGGACAGAGTAGAAAACACAGTGTGGCGGGAAAATGGAATGCTGTTTGTGGAGTCAGACGCACAAACAGAACAGCAAAGTGTTTTTTTTTTAAAAGTTCTGTGGAAAATATTTCTGCGGTGAAAATGTCAACATGAGAAGTGAAATAGGAAGAAAGTAACCCAGGATGTGATGGAATAAGAGGCGTGTGTCCAAATTGTTAGAACATCAGTTGATTTTTTAATGATTCTGTTGTGTTGAATTTCCTATTAAATCTATAATCTATAGATTATTTATTATTATTGGTCCAATCCTATTTAGAATAAGGAAAAGCAGCACATGTTTTGAGAGCTTGAGAAGAGAGGTTTCTATGTTTCATACATTTACATTCAGTATTGAAATAAAGGATTATATTTATACGCTTTCATTTTTAGAAACTCAAGTGACCACTGTGTTCGCTTGGGTAAAAACTCTTCGGTGACTGCTGACTAATACTTAAAGTGCATGTTTTTCACTCAGAGGCACACCTCGTGAGCCTGTCAGAAAAAGATATTCTTTGGCTTTGTGATGTTTGTATTGGGATTACATCGGCTTCAGAGGGTGTGGCACCACTTACAGTCGTCCCTTTGTTTGATTTCTCTCAGGCTTGACCAAGGACACCCCTCCACCCGAACCTGAGCTATCTGAAATGCCAAGACGTGGACCTCCACGTTTTCAACCTGATGGTGAGAGACAGGAGTGACCATCATATTTGGCAGCAAATGCAAACAAAAGAAATTAAGTTTTGTAAAGTCTTGGATCAGGTAAATGTTTCTCGTAATTCATAGGTGACTTCAGCGGCTGGACCACAAACACGGAAGTCCTCCCCTATGATACCAGTGGCATCCCAGCAGGTGCTGTGATCTGTCAATTGCCTAAATACAGGTGGGTGTCACTGGGAGACCTTTGTTTACCATACAGATGGTTGTACACACAATCACACATAATGAGCATGTGGTAAATGTGACTCCTGTCTGCTGCCTCATCCTCAGCTGGTTCTCCATGGAGCAGGTTGTGGACCTGAAGGCAGAGGGACTGTGGGAAGAGCTGCTGGATGATTTTCAGCCTGAAATAGTCATCCAAGACTGGTGAGTTAATGAGCACCCCCCCACCCTCCCAGCACTTATAACATGGTTACTTATCACTGTGGCCTTATCAGCTTGGTTGGTACACATGTAGATGACATCATGTACAAAACATGTTTCACAGTCTGTGCATGTAGGTTTGCCAGTGGTGTAGTAAGTAGTCAGATCCTTTACTACAGTAAAATTACAGTCAAGTAAAAGTCCTGCATTGACAATGTCACTTAACTAAATGTATGTACATATAATCAGGGAAATGTGCTTAAAGTATTAAAAGTAAAAGTACTCAAATTAAAATAAAATGTCCCCTATCTGTTATACCAATACATATCATTAGATATTATTAAAAAAATATTTTTAAAAGGTATATTTGCCTCTGAAATGTAGTGGAGTAGAAGTAGAAAGGGGCATAAAAAGAAAAGTACCTTTGATAAAATTGCAATACTACATTTTATTTAGATTTCTTCTACTTCTCACCTTCATCTTTGTCAGGTATGAGGAGAGTCAGCTGCATAACTCCATTTACCAGCTGCATGTCAAATTACTGGGTGCAGACAAAAGCACAGTGATCTCAGAGCACACTGTCAACCCCACCGAGGACCGCAGCACTTACTCACACACATGGAAGGAGGTGAGTTACTGAGTCACGGAACAGTAATCTGCCTGGATTGAAGGGCCGTGATTTCAACGTTTCGCTGCATGTCTCTGTGTTGGTCTGCAGGTGTCACATGTGTTCTCTGGCTATGGAGCTGGGGTGAGATACGTCCATTTCCTGCACCGACTGAAGAACATGTTCATGGTTGAGTTCTCCGCCACGTTGTTCACCGACAGCTCAGTGATTGTCAGACCAACCAAAACCAGCGCCTAGACTGAATCCTCCTAAAAAGTGCAATGCAGACATAATTGCTAACACTCTCAATCCAACCAGCATGATCAACACATATTTGCTTTAAGACTAGTTATTGTAAGTTGGATTCGAATGCACTAAATATGGAACATTATAAAGTGTGCAACTATCAATCTTTTTACTTACTTTTTTATGCTGATTGTTGAAGTTGGTTTAAAACTTTCTATTTTGCATTTGCTTTGAAGTTACTTGGACTCACTGGTTTCTGCAATAATAAAACAAACTTTTCTTATTTCACAGTTCAGTATTTTTTCAAGCATTGAAACCTGTATCTGAAAAAACTCATCTTTATGAAGTGGACATACAGTATACTGTATATACAATGTCTATGCACACTATTTTTGGTGTTCTTGACTGGGGATAGTGGACAGTTCATGTTACTGTGGGGGATCATCCTGTGTAAATGATGCAAAACTCATGAATCATCAGGCCTGCCGATGTTAGACTGGCAATATAGACAGGGTGTGTTTGACTTGAAGTATTATCTATCACATAGTTGGAACAATATGTTTGACAAAATAAAAATAGAGAAAATACAGATGGGCACATGCCCACCCAGCTTTAATGGGTATGAGGCCTTATTCCGACTCAAATATAATTTCCTCTAAACTGCTCTACTTGAAAAATTTTGAATTAGTCAGACCAAATGTGTTTTGAAATACCATCCATCCATCCATCCATCCATTATCTATCACCGCTTATCCTATGCAGGGTTGCGGGGGGTCTGGAGCCTATCCCAGCTGTCATTGGGCGAGAGGTAGGGTACACCCTGGACAGGTCGCCAGTTCATCGTTTTGAAATACCAAATTTAATTAATAATTTCTAATTTTTAAATTTCAGAAATGTTTTGACATTATCATGCATTGTCTCCTGTGCGTTTACATGTCTCTTTACAATGCCACTCTCTTTTTCTTGCACACTTTATAAATGGACTGTAAGATGTAACTAATTTCCTTATTAATGCTTATAATAAATAATTTACTTAAGCTTTATAGATCAGGTATTTAAGCCATTAATAGAACAACTTTTGTGTTTTCAACATTTGACTGGTTTAACCATTGGCCCCTTTCTAAAAAAAAAAGGGTTGCGGGTGATCTGGTACAAAATCCTTTATTGTCTTACAACTGCAGACTTGATGATTAAAACCCTATAATAATGACATTAAAAGCTGCAGGCTTAAAGGCTTATTAGAAAGTGAGATAGGCCTTCACATGAGCATTATTTTTAATCATTTCATGGATTGCAGACATTTATAAATGCAGTATAACTAAATAGAAAATATAAACAGCCAAAATGGCAACCACAAATACAGTATGTTTTTAATAATGCATTAAAATAATCTACAAAGCATTACTAAATGTTTGATTAACCAATAATAAAGCCATTAGTTACAACCTAGACCAGGGGTTCTCAACCTTGTGTTACTTAAAGCCCATTTGTCAATAAATTTCTGAGGACCACCTTCCCAAATAAATGACGAAAAAACTTTCAGCTAAGCATCATTGCCTGCCAGTATGAATCCAAATTTATTGAAGTGAGGGTCATATTTCCTCACCGCACACGAATGTTAGCTTGCTGTGGCAGACATTAACTAGTAGCTGGAACATTAGCTAGTAGTGGCAGAACGTTTGTGTCTGGTGATTTTTAAATGTAACTGGTCATTGAAATTATGCCTTTTAATTTGACATTTTTTAATATATGTGAATACTTGAGCACATTTAGATATAAAAATATATATGACAATTGATAATAATCACAATACTGTACTACTGCCTCCGCGGCCCACTAGATGATGCTCTGAGGCCCACCAGTGGTCCCCGGCCCACTGGTTGAGAATAGCTGGCCTAAATGGTGTGTTATTGGAAAGTGGCACATTTACAAACATCTATTGAAGGATAAAGAAAAGATATATTTACGACATGTTTTCAGCTAGTTGCGCACTTTCCTCTACTTGTGCTGCCTTCATGGCTGTCGAAACCTACGCAGATAAAATGTGTTCATACGTAAAATAGAAAATAAGCCTAAGCCATTTGTACTTGCATCTTGCTGCTGGAAGAAAAACTAGCTGTTGGACGGGAATTTCACAACGTCAGAAAAAGGAACTAGGGAGGAGACAGTGAACGCAGCACGTCATCCGCCGCGTGGGCTCGCAGCATCACCGGCGGTACTAGTTAACGGCAATGTGAGTTAACGGGAAAGTTCACTCTGTGAGTTCAGCTGTGTGTCGAGACGGGGATAGTTTTACCAGGCGTGTGTTTCCAGACTTTTAGAAGCAATGTCAGCCTTTGGTCGAGCCGTGCGATAAACCAAAAGGTAAGAAACAAGGGGAAGGGGAGGACAGAGGAGCAGGTGCGGCGGATAAACTGGCATTTTGGGAGACTGCTAAAGGCTACGCCCTCGTGACCCATCTCGAGTTTTACTTGATAACATACTGATATTTAAATTGTAAATGGTCACCACGTCTGTATATCCTATGGACTTAACTGACTTAAATAACTAACTCAGAGCAGCGGTTTATTTCATTTTTATTTTTCATGAAGAAAGCAAGTTACATTTGGCAAGGACCCTCTAGTGTGTTGTCTGAATGAATCCTGTCTGTGAGGAATTGTATAGCGTTAGTTTCAGCAAGGAAATGCATGTTGTAAAGGTATTATCTTTAAGAATTAACATTTTGGTGAGTAGAAACTAGCCTATTAAATATTAGGGGCACTTGAATCCCCCCATTGCATGTACAGTAGCTTCTTTTTGGTGACAAAAACACACAAATACACAAATTGAAAGCAATAGTAGTCCATTGATTGGCACAGCTGGCTGAAATACCACATGGTAAAACACATTTTGTCCCAAATCATCAACCTATAGTATGTGTTTCAGCATACATTTACAACTGGAAGAGCTCATGTGAATCACCACTGGAGACTGTACTGGCTATGGAACACCATGTAACATTTGTTTGTATCCTGCTGCAGCTGCACTGCATGTGTATGTGACAGTCCATACGTCAACATACTCAGTAATGCCCTGCTGGGTTGTTCCTACCAGTTTCTAATTGTTGAAGGAAGAAATGTGAATTTAAATTGCCATGTTTAAGTCAAGGCAGTCTTAGTGTTAGGGTTACTCTTTGTACCAATATTCGTGAGTTCCTGCTGGACACTTAGAAGTTCCCATTGATTTTATTCTGAAAGATCACTCCCTGGCATTTTCTGATAAAGGCTGAACTTCAGAGCTGACCTGACATAAAAGCATCATTCATTTATCAGATTGGCAGCACCACATACAGTGTTCCACTCGCCCATCTCTCATGTCCACGACAGTAGTGGCTTCACACAGGCATGTTAAGAGCTGGTGATGTGTGAGACAGGAGCCGTTGACTGCAGATACACCCCCAGTGCCAGTCCATTATATTTGATTAAGCAAATGATCGTGCTTATATCACTTTTCAGATAAGTATCCAAAATGACACTATGGTAACTGCTTTCATTTTTGCCCTTTTTTAAATTTTTTTTTACTCATACACTGTTCTCTGATGTTTCTCATAGATCATGACCATGTCACTAATATTTATTGTTAATATCTGTAGTGTTACAGAATCGATTATAATGATGTTTGGGTCATTTCAGAACCATAGACCATAACAGAACACTAAAGTATACTACATTTTGAGATACTTAAACATGATAATGTCAACAACAAATAGAGTCTTTGTTATACTAATACAGAACTTCTTATTACTGTACAAATATAGCTAAAATGATTAATGGATTGATTAGTCAGCAATTGATCAGTAAATTATTATTTATTTGTACTATTTTTTCAGTTTTTCAAGCAAAATTGCAGAACATTAGCTGGTAACAGCTTCTTAAATGTGACTATCTTCGCTTTTTCTCTTGTATATCATTTTAAATGTAACATCTTTTAGTTTTGGACTGTTTTATGTGTCCTTGGGCTTTGGGAAATTGTGACAGGAATTCTTCACATTTTTTGACACTTTATAGAAAAGACGATTAATCTATAAAATAATATCCTTATTAAAAATAATTGTTAGTTACAGCCCTATTTACAAGTTGTTTGCAGTATACAGTTTTTGTCTCAGGACCATCTTGTCTTTGGGGGCATGTAAGCACAAGGAAGACAATATGTGTGGTGGCCCAGAAGCTAAATCCAAGCAGTCCACCAGTAAAGCTCACTGACACTTATCCTGAAATGCACCCCCGCCCCCCCACACACACGTATGTGACAGCTCAGGTAAACCAATGCTTCAGCATTGTATGCAGGCAGCGATATATGCGCCATCACAGGTGCCACAGGACAAAGGGCCATACTACACCTCACGTTTCTCTCACATTTCCTCTACGATCAGTCAGTACAGCTGATCAGACTCTGCTGCTGAAACCTTTTCATCCACTTGATTTAGGGACATCAAGACCTGTGGATGGGTCTCTTTTATCCCGAGTGAAGTAGATTACTGTAGCTCGTTTTGTCATATTCCTACTATAATGACTGATAAAAGTCAAAAGCCCCTGCCGCATACATTTAGATCAGAGAAATAATGTAGTTGTTTAATTTCTGGTTACAGCAGTATACATGCTGTAATGGGTAGTATTTACCAGCCTGGGAGAGGAGAGTTAGTGCCTGTGGGGGTCTGTTTTGTTTTCAATGACCCCCTAGTCTATTGTGTGTTCAGGCCTGCTGGCTGCCTCTGCACATTTTGTTAACATTTTGTCGGTCTAAACGAGAATTGCTGCCCTGAACCCAAGCGGTCAGTGTGAAGAATAAAAGGCACCACAAAAATGTTTCAAGTGGAAACATTGGTTAGTGCTTTGTTGACTTTTCCTTGCTGTCGTTTCTTGTTATTCTTGAGGTTGCTCCACAATGTGATGTCACCCAGTTAACAAGCAATATGTTAACTTAGGCAAGGTAATAAGTAGAGATTTTCTCCTTAATGAGTCACATTGGTAAAAAATATTTCCAAGATTAGCGATTGCTCACATAGTGACAGTCTGGCTATAGTACAGTTGCTGCAAGGTGTACAATCACATTATCATATGACTCCTTATAGCCAGCAGTATGTGTTTATATATTCTGTCTGTTATTGATGTTTCTGACAGTATCCTGAATATTGCATAACTGGTGTCTCTGTCTGGGTTCATACTGAAGTTGAGAATGCTGTTCCTTCTAAGGTGACAGTGGCTGGGCAGAGTGTCTCAGCCAGGTAATGGAAACCTCAGGAGCTGCTGTCTGTCAGTCGTTTGTCTGCCAACTCTTTTCTGCCCTGCTCACCTCCGGGCCCCATGCAGCCTCTCACTGTCCACCCGCCTCTTCCTTTACAGTAGGCCTTCCTGAGGCACACGTGGAGAAATCCTAGGAAAAGGAAGTGTGTAACCTTCTCAGCAGAGGGCGAATGACTCGAGGGGAGAAACAAGAGACGAGAACGAATTAGAGATGTCAAATGGATTGTTTACCTCACAGTCAAACTGATTAGAGAAGAAGAGAGACATTGAACTCCCGACTACCCCCTGAGGTCTCAAGGGGCATCTTCTGAGATCTCACAGTACGTAACTCATGCTTAACCTGAAATCACCCTTGGATGAAGTAGCATTTGGTGGTATGAAAATATTGATAAGATGATTTCAAATGATGTCATATTATTTATACTCCGATAAATCAATCTTTATTTGTGTAGTGGACACATATTATGAGGTTGTAATTTGCAGTGGTGTTAATCTGGACTGCATTATATTAAGAGGTGTGTCTAATGTTTTGCCCAGCTCATTTACATACATGAGGGGGGACGAATATTAGAAACACATTTGAGCACAATGCAGTCCAGTACAAATTAAAATTAAAGTAAAACACACAATATCATACAAATACACAACAACAGTACAGTGCAAATACACATCAATGCGAATGCCCATCAACATACAGTACCAGTCAAAAGTTTGGACACACCTTCTCATTCAATGGTTTTTCTTTATTTTTATTATTTTCTACTTTGTAGATTAATATTGAAGACATCAAAACTATGAAGGAACACATGGAATTATGTAGTAAACAAAAAAGTGTTAAACA
>JBBPCS010014029.1:0-28233 GCA_037974645.1 Hollardia meadi | reverse complement strand
GTGTGTGTGTGTGTGTGTGTGTGTGTGTGTGTGTGTGTGTGTGTGTGTGTGTGTGTGTGTGTGTGTGTGTGAGTGATACAGTACTGTACGCATTCAAAATTGGTTAGGATTGTAATAATGGCAACTCTGTTGACTCAACAGTTCATGATTACAAAGATATGTTGTGCAGACACGCACATGGCCTCAGAGTTTCAGTTTAAATTCTAGCCAGGACTCCAAGATTTGGAGAGATACCACATGAAAGCTCAATGCAACACATCTTAATGAGGACAGATAATATTCAGATAAGGGAACAATCTAAGGGACGTCTGCTTTTAATGATTTTTCATTTAATAAAAACGTTGACAAAAAACAGGCTCAATATGGTTAATGACATTTCTTTAATGGTAAAAAGTTCATTTAAATTTTCAAGAGTAGCTGTCGAGAATACAATCAAATAGCATTAATTAAGGTGAAGTGAGGGTTTAATTTAACAACAAAATATCATATAGAAATATATATATACACTGTATATATACAGTATATATACATAATATCCATTATGTCTTTAATTTAAGCAGCAGAGGGACATAAGGAGATCAGGCAGGGTGGACAGAAAAAGTCAACAGAAATGGAAGCAAATTATGTTAATGTGTTGTGACATGAATAAATCTAAACTATAAAACTAAGTCAGGGTAAAATTAAATTTAAAGCATGAAGCTGTAAGACAGATATATTTAGAAAAAAAAACAGTCAAGACTGCACTAAATTAATGGGACTAAATTAGCTAAGTGTGGATTAACAAGCATGAATCAATTTAAAATGAGTCAGAATTTAATTAATATCACAGATACAACATGGGTTCAACATGAGGCCATACAGTACAGATGATAACATCATGTGTCAGGCGTAACAACATTTTTAGAACTTGTGTCATGCATTTTTACCTTAAAAAACATCATTCATGACACCCTCATCATATTTGATCAAATAGTGCTCTCCACACACTGTTGGTCTTTGTGTGGTTTCTGTTCTGCCGTCACTCTTTCACTCATGAAAGGGGTTGAATTGCTTCACCACTGCTCTCTCTGTGGACGGCCACATCAAACCGAGGACAACTCCAGAGCGAGGAAAAAGGTTAAGAGGGAGTCTCTGGATAAGGCCTTGCTTTTCTTCATAATGACTTGTGGGGGTTGGCCACTCTAGACACAAGTTGAGAAGTGATTTTGCAAACAGGAACACTTTTTTAAATTACAAGTCTAGTCTACATCTGCATGCACAGATCAAATTATCAAGTCTCACTCATTTGCAATTTTAGAAACTTTTTAGCTGCTCAAGCACCCTTAAAGTTCATCTCAGCTCAGTGTGAGTCTGTACTGCTTTTTGTTTCTACGGTCGCACTATATTTCTCTCCTCTCCACCATGGGCAGGGCTTTTTTTTAAAATACTTCTTATTCAAGGAACTTCACTGAGAGGAAGCCTCTCGTTTTCAGGAACACACTGATCACATTCAGTTACACACATTCACTCCAGGAAGCTGCCCTGAGGTTGGGGTTAAACAGGCCCTGATCAAGGGCAGCTCAGTTTTGGTAGTGAGCGAGAAGCAAACGATGCTTTTTTCACTTTGCCCACCCACATTTATCCTGTCAGACCAGAGGAGTGAACCAGCAACCTTCTGGTGATAAGCTTGCTTCTCTAACCTAACTCTAACTTTTAGGCCACCACTGCCCATGGCTTAGGGTTAGCTCCAAGAAAGAGAGGGCAGATAGTAAACTCAAGATTATTATTGTAGCAAAACAGGAACCATTTAACTGTGAAACAAACACAGTTAAACATTCAAACATGCCTTGGAGTTGAGCCCCCCAAATGTCTGATCCTAGAATCGCACCTCACTGCTCTGATCAGTTAAAATATTTAGCCAAAGAAGACGACAGTCACAATTAAAAAACGTAATGTTCGCTATCTTCCCGGCACCAAACAGCTGGCAAAGTTAAAAAGTCACTACCTTGCAAACACAGTCAAACATTTAGCAGCTAAAGAGCCAGATATTTTCCTGAGACAAGACTGAGACTGAGTGTGTGTGTTTGTGTTACTGAATGAGTGTTTGAGAGGCAAAACTTGTGCTTTACCTGTTAAGGTAGAAAAGTATTCTTTACCATATTTCTACCAAAAAAGGAGTTTTCAATGGTCTGGGGAGCAACTGCTTTTGCCATACTATTTAATCTGCTGCAATTATGTCCATATGCATCAAGGAAATGACTGTGTAATATTAACTGTTTTATTAAAACCTTATTCTTTGCACAGAGAGGAGCTGACTGAGAGCAAGGTTCATGTGAGCCCTCTTTACAGGTCAAATCCAATGATATCTCTATTATGTAGTCCTTTTATTTCAGAACAGGACAAATCAGTGGTTGTTAAAGGAATAGTTTGACATTTTCGGAAATACGCTTTCTTGCCAAGAGTTAAATTAAAAATACCACTTTCGTTGTCTGTATGGTGAATCTAAAGCCCCAAATGTCTAAACTATTCCTTTCTTCCTGTCTCTTGATATGCACTTTTCTAATATGTCAGTGGCACTTGAAGCCTAATACCTGCTTTGTTTTGCCTTTTATGGAAAGGTTATTGGAGTGCTGAAGAGCTAGAATTAGAAATGGAGATGTGCACGAGGTTAGAATGTGGTCATTGAACTTGTGTATTTATTTAGTTAGGGTATATTGTTTCATGTGAAAATGAGAAGAGATAATTTTTCATCTTCTTAAGCCCTAATAAAGATAATTGCAAGTAGCAATTTGAGTGACTGGTGCATCAGTTACATATTTGATGAGTGAAGCGGCATCAGTTAAGGTCGCTCTGATTTTGTCCATGCAAGGTGAAGATGGGTAGAGCATAACAAATATACACAAGTCTGCTTCATTCCGGGACATAGTTGCTTTCCCATCAGGCACAGTGAATATTTGGCCAAACATGGCTGCCAGAATAAATATACAATGGCAGTTTGGGTTGTTTGGTCAGGCAGTTTTGACCCGTCACACGTCATCCTGCATCTCTCCCCGTTAAATGCAAGGTTTTACTTACCCAACTTATCATTTCAAACAGAGGCAAGAGACACCAAATGGATGCAGTGAGTGTAAATAAGCTCGACAGACAGTGAAAGAGCTGGAGGATAAAAAGTCGAACATGGGAGAAATTCTAATTCAAGCTCTGTGATTAAAGAAAAACAAATTGCTCGTCAGAAAAACAAAGTCACTGCTTAGAAGGACCCTAAAGCTGAGGTTTTAATATCCATCTTTGGAGAACATATTCAACTTTTGGACAAGAGTGTGTTGAAGAGAGGAGGAGGGACGCTTGAATGCTCACTTAAAGTCTTCAGCATATATGGACCTGGAGCCACAAAGGATTCAATCCTGCTTTAACCTTGCTGAGGCTTTAACCTTGGCCCTTGTGTGTGTGTCAGGCCCGGCTAATAATTATTCCTCTTTGCTTCTCTTAACACACTCCTCTGCCCTCAAAATGGTAATCACACAGTGCTCTCTAGTTCAGGGCAATTTTGGATGCAGCTCTTCCCATTCTGCATGCAGTTCATCTCTTTCTTTACCCCTTTCTTTGTGCCCACCGGGAACCCTGGGGACCCGTGGAGAAGCCAGTCATGAAGGGCCTGATAAGGTGCAGACTTTGAGAAGCATGTAAAACCATTCACTTTCTCTCTGTCTGTTTCTCTCTTCCACTACAGAAGGGAGAACTGGCACAGAGGTCACTTATCAGATGCCCCAACGTGTTCAGCCTATTCTGTATTCAAGTTGAGCTGCATGACTGGTTTGACTGATAGCTCGACCAACTGAGCTTTTGGAGCGATACTCGGGTGACATTTTTAAGACAGTGCTGAGCCTAGCCTGTATACAATAAGCCCGTGTTGTGCTATAGCTGCACACACCATCATGAACGGTTTATAACATCCTTTAATTCAGCAATAGATGCACAGACGGGCGACAAATTAGAGTAGAGAAACATAGTGAGGCTTGCATGCAGATCATGAGGGGTCACTGAGTGATTTGACGAGGATGAAAATTAATCGTATGATACGGCCTTCACAGTCTCAACCCAGCAACTCTCGGGAGATTACACAGCGACATGTTAGATAGTGCTCTCCATCACCAACACCGAATGGAAGAATTTTTTTTGAAAGAACTGGGAAGAATTGGGTTCGTCCCTCTGCTAGAGTCCCAGTGCTTTAGAGATTCTATGCCAAGGATTGAGCTGCTCTTGATGCTTTACTCACAGGGCCTTCCTAAGACACTTTATCATGATTTTTCCTTTAATTTAGTTCTAATACATTTCTTGTTTGGTTTTAATGCATGTTTTTACTTTGAACTCTTTGGACATTGAGAGCTACTGAGAACTGAGAACATTCCTTGTATGTGCATTCTTGTCCAATGAACTTGAATCTGAATCTGCTTGTAGCCCTAATCCTCAAAAGTGTTTTAAAAGCAATATTCTTTCAGGTTTTGATGTCAGATTGCTTTAGTTGCATATTTAAAGATCCCCTCCAGACATGTTGTAAGATGGATATAAAACACTGCACTTTGACTAATAATGTGTTTCTGATATGGTTTTCCCATAAAAAAGTTCTATTATCTTGTTAAAATCCTCAAAATTACATCTTCTCCTTCTCCCTCATTAAAAAATCCTAATCTATGATTATGCAAATATGTGTCATTTCAGAAGTTTAACTATTTCACAGAAGATACAGTATCTCCTCCTTCACTGTAAAGTCCATTCTCAGTGTTTGTGCACTGGAGGTTTCAGGTTTCCACATCACACTTGTGTATGCTGAATGTTGGACCAGGACTGACTTCCAAACTATTTGTGGTGTCACAAATCCTGCTCATAGGCCCCGCCTCTTCAAATCAGATTTTCAATGAGCATAGTGAAAATTTACACTTTGAGCAATGAATGTGAAAACAGCCTTATAGTGTCAGACTCTACACATACATCATTCTACACAGTGAAGCTCAAACATTCAACTGGAGGAACAAGAAGAAAAACACATTTGTGTCTGTGAAAGTAAAAGCAATAATCTTACATTCAGTTCAACTCAAAGAAACTCAAGAAGAGGTAAAGCTGTCGTCCAGTGATCGGAGGGTCGGTGGTGCGATCCCCCTGCAGTCTACATGTCGCAGCAAGATGAGCAAGATGCTGAACCCGATGGAGTGTGTGAATGGTTACCGCTTCTGATGAGCAGGTGGCACCCTGCAAGGTAGTCACTGCCACCACCAGTGTACTGTATGTGTGAATGGATGAATGACTTGTAGTGTAAAAGCGCTTTGAGTGGTCAAGCTGATTAGAAAAGCGCTGAATAAATGCAGGCCATTTACAACACGTCATCAGTTCAGTAAGAGCCAGGCCTGACAGATGAAAAAGGCATCAGGGACAACACTTGATGGTTTTATCCCATGTTGTGTATCATAGTGGATCACAACTAGTGCTGCATTAGACATTAGGCAAATCCTCACAACTTCACGTCAAAAAGGCTAGCCTGTTGTGCAGTTGTGCACAGAAGAGTGTGTGCTCCCATTGACCAATTTTGACATTGAATTTGTCATGGTAGGCAATATATATATACAGAGCAAGCTACTAGTAGCTTCATCTTTAGCCCCAGCAGATAAAATCTGAAAGCAACAGATGTCATTTCAGCCAGAAATAAACAGTCTCTCTCTGTAAAATCAAAGTTCTGTCCTTTCAAAAGCCATTGTTGCCACTTCAAACTGGGTATGTACCATGTGAGAAGTGAAAGCTAGACAAGTGTAGTAACAGTGAACATGGGGAGCAGGAGTGATCAATCCCTTAACATGTTATCAACCTTCATCTGACCTTCATTTGTGGAGAGGAGACACAATCCAGCCAATAAACAAGTTTAAAAGGCATCAGTCTCCACTCAGGACCTCAATGCTTTCAAAAGCACAGACTCCATAATATACAAATTAATAGAAAGCAGAAGAAGAAAAAGTACGGAGCTGGTTAATATTCAGTTGCTCACACGTTCTTTTAAAGCACCTTATCCTTCTTTGGCCTTCTCATCAGCAGCTTCAACAAATTTTTCTGGCCCCCATCCAACACCTTTGTTTACCTGCGGCTGCTCATAATTGAAACTTAACACTAAAGCATGTCCGGAAACCCTTCTGAGTAATGAGAAATGAATAAAGAAAGATTATTTTGAGTCGCGGCACTAGAGGGACTAAGCATTGATATATTGAGCTGGGGCTGTTTTAAGTCTTACACCACTGTAGTAAAATTGGAGCCATGACCCACATTTCAAACAATTTAGCTGTGAGATTAAGTATTGGTGTACTTCAAAGGAAGTGAAGAATGCGTGGCCTCGGTGCCTTGAGCAATGCACACCCGTCCACCTCAAAGTTGGTGGCTAACTGGCTCACATGTTTCTAAGGCAACAGCAAAGATGGCAGGCAGATGGGATTATTTTAACCCAAAGAAATCCCTCCTTTGCTGTGACTGGGAGAGCCATGGTTGATAGTTCTGGTCTACAGATCTGGTTTGTGTGATTGTTGTGTCTCACGGATTCGCATTTTCAATTTGCCCATCCTTCAGACTTTTGCCTTCAGATTTTCCCTCAGTCTGGTATCTCATTTGCTTTCCCTGTATCTAATATCAGTCACTTCCTGTTCACCTGTTTGTTTTCGCTCTTCTCCCCTCACTCTCTCCATCCACGTCTCTCCCCTTCCATATTGGACAATCCCGATTTGAGTTTGGTTTCTAATAGGGGCATTCATTTGATGTGAAAATAGACTGAATCGAGGCTGACGGGGGAGGGACAGCAAAAGGGAGAGGGGCTAGGAACGAGTGGGTGGTTTAACAGCGAGTGCTGGTGTGGTGTTGATGTGTGTTTGTGCGTGTATAGATGTGTGCGGGAGCAACCAATAGAGATAGCAGTGTGTCATGAAGCTCCAGCATGGTGCTCAGTCAGATCCAGGGATACTGTCACATCCTATTCACCTCAACACTGGTCTGTGTGCTCTGTGGGCCGGTGAGGTCTATAAGACATCACAGAGATGTAGTCATGAATACTACACCACCCTAACTACACTTTCTTCTCGTGTCCTGAGGCAGCTGCAGGTTTGCTCTACTTATTGATCTTAATGGGCCATTCAAAGGGATTTGACTACTGTTTCAAGCAAACGACATCAATAATCTGAAGGTCAAATTCATGTTTTGTGACATAAATTGATTGATGGAATATTTATGGGAGCATGCAAGAAGGGACTTAGTACAATAAAAAAAAATTTAAAAACTGTGAATAATATACGCAGCAAAAAAATACAGTTTTTGTTTTGGTTGATCGGATGTATTATAGATTTTTCATTTGTCATTTCAATATCCAATTTTCTTTTATTGTTTTTGTCAACATTTAATTAATGACTTGATTATCCCTATTAGTACAGCAGAATAATGGATTATTTTCATTCTTTCTCCTTTTAAAGGATAAGGCTTGCATTTTCTTCATGTTTTCTTCATGGTAACAAATCCTTTAAAAATACAAAAACTAAATTTGGGTTTCTTTCTGTCTTTTTTTGAGGGGGTGGGGGGGTTATTTTGTGTAGGCTCCCTTGTTTGTGGTATTCAGAGGTACTTTGGCCACATGTACTTCTTAGTGTTGTCTGTATGTTACTTTTTCAAGTTTGAATGAATACCAACACATAATTTGAATCTATTTATAATAATAGTGAATTTGAAGAGCGCCCTCTGTTGGAAAACAAGGAAAACTACTTCACATGGTCTGTTGCGCTTACTGAAACTGCAGTTCAAGTGTTTTGTGGTTTTTCTCCTTGTTAGAATTTTGAGCCTTCCGTAAAATAACAAGCGACAGCCCTACTTGTTTTATTAATTCCCTATTGTTTTGCGTCTTTTCGTTGGTTTTCGACAGTAATTGAAATGTAGAAAATCACCGGCCTTATCCTTTAATTTCCCAGTTGATCTTTTTAATTACATTCTGGGTAAAGATATCCTCCATACAGATCAGGGCTCATGGAGCGAGTAAGGAAGCACATTTTTGTCCACATTATTACAGTTACATAACTGCACGGTGCGAGTCCCAGCTTGTGAGAAAATGAAACCAAATTTTATGGGGGATAAGTTAATTTCGTGTAGCTCCAAACACAAGTCATGCAGCCATCTGCAAATGACAGCTGATGGGATGCTTTCTGCTGCGTGCAGACTGATCTTGTCATATTATGGAGATCAGTGTCAGGAGAGGTTTTTTTTTATATGATTTGAAAATCAGATTTTAAAGGATGAGATGGTCTGCACTGTATGTGCAGTAAACATTGTGAATCAGAGAAACAATGTTGGACATGTGGTAATTAACCATTTTAAAGGGACATTGCAAATTAATCATGTGTCATTCAACTGTCAGAACACTGAAAATGTGAGTCTGACAGGCTATAAGCTGTACACATGCTGAATGCAGCTGTCACTCACATCAACATGAGGCTGCAGGGTGCTGAGCCGACAGTGTGGATACATTCTGCTGTTTGTGCTGTTCCTCCGTCCCTCTTACTCACTTTCTGACATGCATTCACACAGACACACACTGTACAACACACAGCAAACTCGTGCTTAAATTCTCCTTGCACACAGTTAGAAAAGCATACACTGCTGCCCCTCTATGGACATCAATTTCAACTGCACCTTATTCAAAAGCAGGACAGTTTAATGATGGTAATTTTATAATCTACTGCGATTTACTGTCCTGGATGCCAAGACCTTATTGTGTCCTTTGAGTGGACGGTTTATTTCTTTTTCTGTGGAGTCCCAATATTTCATAATCCATTCAACAAAATTTCAATTTTGAAAGTGAGATGGGAAATCTATCATAATTTTTCGCCTCAAAGTGGTTTCATTTCATTTCATCACAGAGCCCAAGGGCATATGGGTGTCTTGGGTGAAACTTGCTGACATTTAAGTCTGATTGAAGCCTTTCATGTTGTTGTTTCACATGGATCTGGTGGATTGTCTTAAAGTAGTACAACACGGTATATTTTCAGCAAAAATGTAACAGTGTTGGCCATATGGGCGACATTATATTGACAGAAATCTACAGTATACATGTTAATTTCAATATTTTGAGCTTCTGTTGTTGCTCCCTCTCGTGCAGTGATTCACAAGAGTTTTGGTTTGCTACAGAATTGAATAATGACTGGAGCTGCAAATCTTTGTCACATTGAATATACAGTATGAAGAGCTACACAGTGGTCATGGCCCTTTGCATTTGTATAGTGGGTTTTTAGAAGGCAGATACTAACATTTTTTAGAATCAGTGAAACATGAAATGCATCAATAATTTGAGTAGAGAGAACAATCTTCAAAAACAGCTTTTGTACCATCGAGGGATATGAAATGAAACAGGGCTGTCACAGTACCAGAATTTCACTATACAATTATTTTGGGCAAACAAATTAACAATAACAATATTATTGCAATTTCCACAGTAAATCTAAAAAAGTATATAATGCTAGTAGTCAAAATAATCTTTAACTTTGTTCATTGCACGTTTTATCTCTTTTTGGCAAAATGGATTACACTCAGAATAAGACTACAGGGAGGAGGAGAGAGAATCTCTCACCAAAACTGCGGGCAAAGGGAACAATTGTGCTGCATTAATAGTAAAAAGGCAACCAGATGAACTGATAAACAAAAGGTCCACAGTACCTTACATCAGCGCTGGACTATTTACACAACACTATAATATGTGAACACAAGATCAACATTTCATTTTTCATATTACCATTATCGTCAATACATATTTTTAGGGACTCCCAAAATTATTTGGGGGTGGAGAGGTTTGTCATTTTAAATAAAACCTGGCTGTGGGCCTGCGTAAAAAAGAAAACGTATATATTGGTGAAACTGCTCACAGCTCACAAACTCTTTCATTTGAATGGTTTTTATATGACTCCAGAGGTAAAGCTAGCTAGGACTGCACAAACATCAAGTTGAGATGAGGCACTGTGGTAGCTCCCCTGGTAGAGTGTGTACCATACAGACTGAGTCCGTACCGCTGTGGCCTGGGTTCGTCATCCCTTCTCTCCCTCCCCCACCTTTATGTTGTTCCTTTATTTTCTATCCTGTTCATCATTGACCTCAGAGATTTATCTCATGATCCATTGGGACATCCTGACCCCAGGTTGGGAACCAGTGTTTCAGTTTTTGAAATCTGAAATTGACTAAATCTGCACTAATAAAGAGTGTCAGAGTTCAAATGATACCATGTGAAACAATTCTCCTCATGAATTAGTATTTTGTCTTCCTCGTCTAACTGATACTGCTCTACATATGTAGCTTAGTAATAGAGATGCTATTGAAAACGATTACATAACTGCAGCACACACTCAAACAAAACCGCCAGACATGGGAGAGTTGAGGGACCTTCAGCACACTAATGGGGTCAGTCCTGTGTACTCTCAGCTTTTTCCATTTGAAGTAGGTTTTTTTTATATGATTAAAAAAAAAAGTTAAACAAAATCAACAGTTGACAATTAAAAAATGTCTCTCTGAAGAAAAAGGAAATCTATCTCTACAAGGCATCAGTTTTGACAAACTGTATGAATTAAGTCAGAAGAAAAATAAAGTCATTAATTATTTATAGTGGATATTCAACGAAAAAAAGGATACAGATCCAGGTACCGTCCACGAACTGCTTTACCATAATTTACATACTTTGATATGAATGTTTTCGCAAAAAATACTTTAGATAAATGTATGTGTAAATTGATTCTCCAAGGTAAAATTGCTTTGTTATTCGAAACCATCTTAACAGATGCATAATGTCTGAAAATGTTATCTCATGCAATCCACCGCTGAATCTGAGCAAAGGCTCCTGTATGCGAGCCATTTATAAGAAACCGTCAGATAAATGAACTCTTCCTGCTTCATTTGGAACTCAGGCGTCTCACCTCTATCCAGCCATTGATTGTGCTCAATAATTCAATTTATAGCAACGAAAAAGAGCATGCAATTCATCATCAGTCATGTCATTTTGGTGTTAGGCAATGACCCTTGCAGGCATGCCAGCTAAATCATCTTATGACATTATGGATGGGGTCATTTGTAACTGTGTCAAGCTATGATTACTACTTTGTTACAATGGATCCTTCTGTCCTCAATGAGATTCAGAGTTTCGCTCATAATAATCATAAAACTGAATGCATTCGCATCAGAGTTCCAGCCCCCAGGGTGATGAAAGGTCAGCCGTTTTACCACAAAGATTTTTAGACAACATGCCCTCGTACCTAAACGACTGAATAGATCGATTGCCAACTTTATGGATCAGCAATACTTCACTGAATCACTGGAGCATCCCTAAAAGCAGCATATTTTCATATTTACAGTGAATTAAATGAGTGTATACTGAGGAAGTGTGACGTGCTACAGAGAATGAGAAAGAAAAATTATCTATCAAATATTTTTATTGAATATAAGTGTTGGATTAATGTGAGTTTCGGAGAACTCCAGTAGGATGTTGTTCTGCCATGAATAGCTTTATAAGACAATAGTTGTTTGGGATTCTGTGCAGTGGCCCGTTAAGATCATCTGTATGTCAGTTAAGGCAGCTTTCAAATTGAATTGGAAAGACAAACAATGAGCACGGCTATGGTGGAGTAAATTAATGAAAAATCAGTTTCTTCAACATCACACTCCCTCAGTTCCCAGTTACATAAGAAAAAAGAGGAAAAATAGATGATTCACCAAACATAAAATCATAAGCAAACTTTAGGAGATGTAGTATTGAGATATACAAGGAGAACACTCTGGGTTTAAACATTAAAATAGGACATGCTGCAAAAATGAAAAGCTTATCTTTGTTGTGATGTTTGTAAATGTAATGAATATGTGTTTGTAATTAAGCATTGTTCTGCACCTATGACTTTGAGGGTTTAGGCGTTTCATTGCCAGCTAACACCACAAAATGTGTCCATATATCACACACGCTGTAACTATAATGGAACAATAAAACATCTTAAGCCTTTCAAACAGGATATTTTTTTTCATACTATTTGTTTCCTCCACAATTGTGGCTATTAACGGACAAAAATAACAGACACACCCTAACACGAACATCAGATAGTTGTAGATTGCACATGAATGGTTCCATGTAGAGTTTATATTTGGATGGCAGGGACCAGTGCAGCAACACTATTTCTTCCACTTTAATACAATTAAAGTAATAATCTGCTCTTTTTTTTCCTTTTTAAAAAAAAAAAAGCTTTTCATTTCATTCCCACATAGTGTCATTGCTGAGCTGTTTATAACATAAAATTGAGTAACATATTTGTGCAGTTATTTTGTGCTTAAACACTCTTGTGGCACAAATATGTACACAGTTTGAGGTATACAGAGCCAGAATAAAGCATCATATGGCTATTTCCCTAAAACCAGCAATGTTCAGGAAAGATCTCAATTTATTATTGTAAGGATTACTTTTTCTAATTATCATGTCTATGATGATGAGAACATTCTGAAATCTAAACATCGAGGTCACTACTGTCCCGGACCTCTCAAAGGGTGTTTAGAAAACAGTAAACATTAGTGTACTGCAAATAAAGATCACAGTGAAAGAGCCTTTTGGCCAACACCACCTGTCAACTGTTTAGTTTGAGGAAGTCTGTGGTTTCCTCTTTTCTAATTTGATCCAGATGCCCTTCTCTGGTCGCAAGATGAGCTCTCCTACGGGCCGCAGCTCTTCGCGTTTCTGACAAGCTTCGACATTAAAGTTGCGCAGAATGGACGCCAAGATCACCTTTTCTTCCATCAGTGCAAAACGCTGACCTGAGGAGCACAGCACACGCAGCAAGCATTCTCAGTGTGATACACAGTTTTCAAACTGTGCATGGAGACAGAGCCAAGAGACTAAAAATGCATCTTACCGATGCAGTTGCGGAGTCCAGCGGAGAAGGGGATGTATGCATATGGAGGCCTTCCCACTGAATTCTCAGGCAGAAAGCGTTCAGGCCTGAACTCCTCAGGCTCCGGGAAGAATCGCGGGTCACGGTGCAGAGCGTAGGTTATGATGATGGCATTAGCACCTTTGGGCACCTTAAAACCATCTACAGGAACAAAAGAAACTTAAATCTCACCACCCTAGCTTCAACAAACTGTCATCACCATACCAGTTTATAACAAGGACGACTGAATTACAAGATAACTCTGGTGTAAAATTATTTGGGTCTCATTTTTGTTCAGATAATATTGTAGTCACCAAATTATTTGCTGAAGTCATGGAAAAAGATGAATCACTACAACAAAGTCCAATGGGCAAGAAATATGATGTGCATGATGTGAGAAAGCAAATACCTTTAAAACAATTAAGACCAAAAAGAGACAACCCCTCTTTAACAGATGCATTCGCAGATCCAATTATTTAGTCAGTGGTCATTTTGTGCCGTTGTTTTTGTTTTTTGTTTTTTTTTACCAAAACTCTAAACACTAGCAATCAATTGCTAGTGGCTGCATGGTCTTACATGCTAACACTCTTTTGAAAAAAGTTGCTAACCGGCTTTTGGCTTTGATGATTTGATTGGTGTGATATGTTGCCATGTTTCAGGTGTCTTTGCTGCACATTTTAATTGTCAGAATTCCTACTACTTTACTTTACTCCTATATGAGCTCTTATACGTTACTTTTGTACCAACTATAGGCCTACTATTTTTTATTGGAAGAATGCCACCTTTAAGGCTCGAGGCTTTCACCACACAAACTGACCATTTACCACATTTTGCAATCCCTAGAGGCCCAGCTTTATATTTGAAGAAACTCTGTGGAAATGGGATGTGATGGGTACGAAAACACTATATAATAAATGTTATGTGACAAAGGAATCTATTTTTCAAATGAAAATAATCCCTTGGCTTCCTGTAAAAAAAAAATACCACTGCCTTGGGGGATTAGCACTCAACAAATGAATGTTTCATTCAAGTGTCATCATTCATCTGTAACTCACTGATATGGCAATCTTCGCCGAGGCTGCGGGCAAAGAACGGCACAGAGGGAAACAGTCGCAGGGCCTCTTTGATCACACACTCCAGATATTTCAGCTTCTTCAGGTCCTCTGTGTTAACGGGCCGGTCAGATGTACCTTTGCACATTAAACACAAAACACTGCTCTTTAGTCTGTATTCATTGCTTCCTGCGTCTGCATTTTTCCAACTTCTATCTGTGACATTTTCCCTGCTTGTCCTACAGTAGATAAGTGTTCAACAAGGCCGTATTGTTGAAGTGACACACCCCATGGGTTGTTTATTCGATAAGATATAAGTTCAAAAGTCAAGAGTCTTTACCACACTTATTTGTACAGTATAGGCATTAGTAGACGAATATTACCTATTAATAAATCAACAACTCCTATCAAAAAATAATGCATCTATATGCTTGAGGACAAATTTAGATTCAAATTGGTGCAAACTGACCAACTGGTTTACGTCATGGGGAAAAAATAATGCATGTAGGCGGTGGTAAATTCACAGGGCAGTGAAAATAATTCAATTATTCTCGATGTGTTTTAACAAGGATTTTCACAGCTATTATTCTTGTATAAACTCCCCTTCACTTGTAAAGAACAAATGGGTCTGAGCACAGATGAGTCAGAAGGCCTTCGGGCAGGAAAATAAATGTCATGAAAGTGAGAAGGTGTGCCGTGACGGAGGTGCGGGCATGTTGCTGTTACCGAACACTTCCTGAAGCTCTTGTTGAACTTTGCTCTGTGCCTCAGGGTGGGAGCCCAGCAGATGCAGGACCCAGTTCATTGAGGCTGCTGTGGTATCATGTCCCTGCATAATGAGCGCAGTTAAATACAGAAAAACAACACATTATTTTTAAAGCTGCATTAATTGATTTTTTTTCTCTTTTGTTTTTGTTTTGTTTTTTGGCTCCCTGGGGGGAGGTGGAAAAAAGCTGCAAACTCAGCAATGAAATATGAAGTCATTATGGTGGATGTGTTAGCAAATACACATCCAGCAGACATGGAGTAACATTAGCATTGATGTTGGCTTTCTGGTCACCCAACAAACATACATATAAGATTCATTCTGCCTTTAGCTCTGTTTTGGTCTCCATCATCTCCTGAGGTTAGCTGCTTAGCTGCTAATTGCTCCAATATGTTCACCAGCTAAGCGTTACCTTTGTGTATCTGACATCTGGGAAACCAGCCTAAGTAAATCAATTTTAGGTTGAAAAACAGCTGAGAGATGAGAGCAAGGATGAACCAAAAGTTCATTTGAGCAGAGTTGGGTGATAATTCTCTGTGGGTTCTTTACCGTGAGCAGCTCCTTTCTCATTACAAACTGTCAATTACTCCATTGTTCATATAAAAAATATAGAGTAGTGCAGCTTTAAGTATTCACTGTTTCAGTTTCTAACCACCAACCCGAAACATAAAGGTGTCCACTTCCTCCTGAATGTCCTGATGGCTCATCCTGTTGCCATCCTCATCCGTGGTCTTCAACAGCATGTCCAGAAATGCTCGTCTTTTCTTTTTGCCCTGGTCGGAGTCGCTGACATACGAAATGTTTTCTGCTCTTTCGTGTATCACCTGAGACAAAATGAAGTTTAAGCTCACGTCTGAGTGTTCCTTCTGCATCATTTGGATGTAATAAACACTGAACAAACACTGATTTTTCAAACCCCTGGCTCAATTACTCACCTTGTACGTAAAGGCTTGTAGGATCTTCAGGTTCTTGTTATGCTCCCGGCCATCACCAAAGCAGTAGTACACAAAGTCAAACCAAAACCAAGGAGTTCTCTGCCTGCGGCTGATAATGTCGCTCATTCTGAAGACAAAAAATCACAAAGAAGACATAAACATGAAATTATTGATCTGATATTTCCTTATTATCATCAGTATCTGTGTGATAGAAACTTAAAAGAACTCACTTGTACACGCTCTTAACATACTCAGAATCAGCATTACTCTGGGCATAAATTTTCTTTCCCATAGCAGTTTCTGCAAGGACAAAGATTCAAATGTTTTATTCACATTCTTATAGTAAAAGGCTCAGGCTATCTTTCTTACTGTATATGGATAAATCAACATTTGTTATATGCCAAGGAAAAAGATTAATCCACACATCCACACATGCACGTTCAATGTACTCACCACAGATAATGTCTAGGGCACAGAGGGTTATGTGACTGAAGCAGTTGAATGGACCCTTCCCGGCCTGCTTGTCCAGCTTCTTCACCAGGATGTCGGCCTGCTCGTTCATCACTTCCAAGAAGTCCGTCAGGATGGAGAAGTGGAAGGTGGGAGTCAACATCTTTCTCCGCTGGCGCCACTTAAGGCCAGTGCTAATCGGAAGAAGAAGACATCAGAGAGGGTTTAAGAGGCGGCGTTAATGCACCTTTAATGTTGATAAAACAGAAAAAACAGAAGGATGTGATATCTAGCGAGCTAGCTGCTACCACAGTGTGTGGCTACTACTGCTGCCCAAAATCATGTTTGAGTAGTTTTTCTATAGATATTGCAATAATATTATTCTCATTATATCATGAGCAAGTACACCATTATCAGTATCTGTTCAAACAACTAAACTATATGTATCTGTACTATATAACCAGTAAATAAGTTATTAATTTAAGCCTGACATTAATATCGGTGGACCAAATGTTGAGGATTGTCCTATCATGAGCACTGATGTTGACACATTTTACTCAGATGATACTCAGATGATACACAATCCTAATAATCATAGAGTGAATATCTGATATCCTATACAGCTGTAGTCCATAATAAGGTATCTTAAAAACAGATTAACATTCCCCTGGCTTCACCATCAGGCCAGTACGGATTCTCAGGATGTGGGGTTTTCTCATTGTACTACCATCAGGTTAAATTAAGAAATAATATGAATAATTAATGAATGTGACATTTTCCCACCACAGTGCCACAATGTTCACTTTAACATAAAACATCTAAAAATCAAGAGATATATTACATATAAATGTACTTTTTAAACTTATATATTCCCTTAAAATCTCTATCTGTTTTGGACATATAGTACTACTACCATATACATCATTTGTAGTGTTTTCAATGTGAACATACACTGTACTAGTACCGCTAGTCTACATTATGCATCTAGCACATAGTGATGGTCTTATTATTATTATTACTTATTTAATTAATCATCACCTCGTTTGATCTTCATTATTTATTGCTGACAGGCTTCTAATATCACAAGAGCCACAGATACATACCTGGTAAGAAGGCCAGTCCCAAGCCAAGGGTGGAGGAAATTGTATGAATAGCTTTTTTCCATATGAACAGGGTTGGTCAGAACCGTCTAAAAGAAAGAGCAAACAAACAACAAAGTTGCTTTTCAACAGATAGCTGGAATGGTGAGTAGTAGCACTTATGCAGCAGTTACAGTGGCTGCAGTCTGAGCATCAGCAGTGTGTATAAAAGTGAAATGATATCTTAAAGAGACCATGTTGTCACATGGAATAACCAGGTTAAACTCAATTCATGTTGTTTGAAAGTGCTTCAGTATTTGGGCCACATAGTTATGTCTGTAAAAACTCTTTGGCTGTAAGTGCTTTACATATCACTGAATATGTAAGACAAGTTACACCTACAGTATGCATACTGTACATGGTGTTGTGAATGGGGAGTCATCAGTCACTTTACCTCAACAGTTTCAGCATGAAACAAAAGCACAAAGGGGATTGGGCCTATCCAGAGTTTAAGCAGCGGTGCATCACAGAACTCATGGGTATAATCTTCAACTTGACGAAAGAAATCTGCAACAGAGATTTAAAAACTCTATACATACATAAAGCAAAAGTAGGCACATCATCATTTGTGTCAGTCAATTTAAAGTTTTGTACATAATGAGTTCCACTGTGCCTGATGGTCTTTGCCTTTCCAAACTGCACACAAATCAGAGTGGGCAGCAGCATGTCGATTGCTTTCTTACCTCCCGCATTGGTTTTGAACTGCAGTGCATTTCCAATGAAGAGATACGTTCCTTCCACCTGTGGAATAGGCTTCATCTCAAACCACTTCTGCAGGTAACTGCTAAGCATCCTGTAGGTAATGTAGGTCAGAGCAGCAATGAAGATGCTCACTCCAAGTAAAGGTATAGTGTAACTTCCAAATAAAACTGCCATCTTTTTGACAGAGTGTACGTACAGTCTGTCTGTATGTTGAAGCAGCAGTAGCAGGTTGTCTCACTGTGCCTTCGTGTTATATGCCTTCTCTGCTTTTGCCCCTCCTTTTCTCTGCAGTAATGTATAGGCTATATCATCATTTATTGCCCTTAAGCATATTAGAAAAGGCTTTAAAAGGACATATATAACATGGAAGATAGGTAAATATGAATAATAAATTATAGATAAACATTGAGCTATAGCTCTTATACACAAATTATGTAATAAAGATGTTAATTATTTACCGTATGACGACTGACTGGCCCTGACCATGGCCTTTATCCTGCTTATTCTTGTCCAAATATGTCATGTCCAACCTGACTGGCTAATAAATAACAGCCTTATCTTAGCCAGATACCTTTTATGGACAAAATAAACTTCAGTTTTGTAAAATGAATGTAAATAATATAAGGGACAACTTACTGGTTCCCTTTTGGAGAGGCATTTTGGGCCATATTGGGATATTTTTTAGTCAACATTTAGGCAGTTATTTTACAGGTAAGTTCTGAGCTATTATATTTTGAATTATTATTTTATGTTTGTAAATACTAAATTATAGAGTAATTACTTCTTTTTTCATAAGTTTGGCATGTTTTTCACTTAATACAGTAAATAAGAGCATTTTTAAAGTCTAAACTATATTCTGAAAGTAAGACAAGTGTTCAGTAAGCATTTAGTTTAAGCCCTGTTCTTTTGTTTTGTTTTGCCTTATGTGGTTTGTGGTGCCTCAGTGGACCTGCTGAATCAATATCTCTGGTTACAGTCTCAACAAAAACTGAACATCAGGTCAGTATCTAGCATGAGGATACTGAGGTTATATACTATTTATTTATTTATTATGAATTTGGATGTTTTTACATTCTAAGAGAAAAAAATGTACACAATCGGTATTTTATAAGATGATTCCAGCATTTTTAGATACAGGCCAACAAAATGATAAACAAACACTGCAGCATGCCTCTGTGCATGATTCTGTATCTAGGAGTTTGGAGACAATGTGCAAACATGAGGGTTTTTCAAACAGTTAACTGAATAAATAAAATATGAAAAGTCTGAAGTAATTTTGTGGAGACCTTTTTGGCCTTTCGGACTAATGACCTCAGTGTTGTGTATTCTGTAGGCTTCTTTCAAGGACATTTGGCTCTTAAACAGAAAACACATTCATGTATTACTTTATAACTTTGCAAGTTTCTCACTAATATTCAGTTGGTGCTCATTGCAGAGCCAAATGGATGGTACAGCTGCACCTCTCTGAACCTGAAGCTTAGGTTATGATTATGGTTATGGATGAGGGGTGGGTCTGGCCCCTGAGGTGGAGCTGGACTAGGCCAGGCTCTGCAGTGAGCAACCTCTCCAAACATTTAGAAGCTTAGAGCGAGAAAAAAAACACCACTGTAGAACATGTAACTGGCTTTAAACTCAGTAGTTTGACATGCTGCAAAATTACACAGTGACAATGTTCTACTTTGTATTTGTGCACATAGTCAGATCAGCAATGGCAGATTTGTTTAGTATTTGAAGCATAGCAAATGGTGTAGTTTCTTCCAATAACCACTAGATGTAAAGAGATTCATTCTCTGCACTCAGAAACTTGAGCTTTTTTCCAAATTGATTCCTGCATTACTGAGATTACTGTGTAAAAATGGACACGTAAATTCTCGGCTATTAACAGGACTTCTTCAGCTAAATTATTCATTTTAAAACTCATGTTCTGCCATCACATAACCAGATTTAAATATAGAATTTCAAATAACTTCTTAGAGTTGTTTTTTTTCTCTCAATATTTTATTCTGTACATTACATACACAGTAAGCTTATCAAATGGTGACTGTTCATCTGGACTTTAAAACATTGGAGAACATGATGATATTTGTACTTCAGATGTGTTACAGTAATTGAATAGTACATACACAAAAAGCATATATATATATTTTGTTGGGTATGTGCAGATAAATAAAATAAAATCACAAAAAATACCACAGAGGGCAAAACAATCTGCAATTGGTAACGGCAATAACTGAACATACATTGGTAATTATTATTATTACAGAGGAAATTTCCCATTACTGCCAATAGAATACAGTCACTCCTGCAAACGATTAGTCATGCCAAGTGCTATGAGGAGCCTTTGGTGAAAGGCCGGTACCCTCTCTTTGTGAACAGGCCAGTGCAGGACACAGCATGGACGCAACATGCCTCTGCGGAGGAAGAGTGCGCGAGATAACTTGTAGTCGTGAACATCCTGCAGGAAGACCAGCACCACAGAGTCTCTGCTGGCTTCAATGACCTGGTGAAGTGCCTGATGGCCTGTGAATCTGCATAGGAAGGACGGCAGAGAGACTTCAGTGAAAATTCACTTTATTGCAAATACATAACACCTATAAATACCTATTTAACCCAAGCAAAATATACTACGCATCACAAAATTCTGAATAACATATTTTGATTTTTACTTGGCTTTAACCGGATGTATATCTATGTTGATGTATAAATCAAGCAGTGTATGTGTGATTTACCGACTGCACCAGGGATCTCTGAGAAGAGTTTCAGTGACGACAAACAAGATTTTTCGAGAATTCCTCATATTATTCACAATGGATTCAAGCTGCGACATGCCCGGGATTGAATCTCGATCCTCCAAACAAAACCTGCAATTGTCATTCTCTAAGGGGACCATCCTTCTCTCAACCCAGCTGCTGTCTTCCTCTGCATGGATGACGTAAGCATCATACTCGTATTCCCTGCCCTCTTCAACTGTGGCGTCGCTAAATCCCAATGTGCGTTTGATCAATATGTTCCAATAAAATTGAATCCTCCAGCCATGGAATCGCACCAGCAGTGCTGTTACAGTCAGCATGATGACAGCTGTGCTGCTCACAATGTAAAGAGCCTGAAATGGAGTCATGTCTTTGCAAGAGAGGGGGTCAAAATCCATGATGGAGCGGTTAAAGTAAGTTAATGGAGTGTTGCACATGTACTGCTCCCTGAGACCTGGCACAGTAGTTATATTTGTGTTATTCAACCATGTCGTGAACCACAGAATGCTCTCACATGTGCAGTCAAAGGGATTTTTGTCCATGACAAGCAGGCTGAGGTTGCTCATGGGAATTTTGAACACTTCGGGCCTCACAGTTGTGATCAGATTCTTCTGTAAAAATAAAACCTGCAGTGAGTTCAGATCATCAAAAATGGAGTCTTTCAGACTATTGAGGAGATTGTTGGCCAGGCTTAGCTCACGGAGGTCCTTCAGCCCTCTCAGAGCCTCTGCTGGGATCTCATCCATCCCGTTACTATCCATCAGTAAGGTTGTCAAGTTCAGTGCCTCTTTAAGAAACAACACTGGCCCACCTAGGTTGGCACTCTTCCACAAACGGGCTAAGTTATTGTGTTGGAGCTTCAGCACCTTGAGGTTCACAAGGCCTTTCAACATATTCTCTCTGATGTTAGCGACATTATTGTTGCTGAGATCCAGGATGGTGAGGTTGGACAGGGGACTGAATGGAGAGGGATCCAGGTTCAAGGCTGTGGCTATGAGACTTTTTGCTAAAGTCAGGACCCTGAGATTGGGCACATTAACAAACGAGGTGGAGCTTAGATTGACTTTCTGGAAGTTCAAGGACAAGTGAATCTCTTGAACTTGACCCAACCCTTCAAACTCTTTGCCAGAGAGAGTTTGCTTGATAAAGTTGGAATCTAGATGAAGAATGGTGAGGTTTCTGAAAATGGAGAAGCATCCAGGATTAATCTGTGTTATAGCTGTTCCTGTCAGATTTAGATTTCGGAGAGGTGATTCGGCTAGTGAGACGAAGGTCTTGTTGGTGATGTTTTTGAGCGAGGTATAACTACTCCAACTCATATCAAGTTCTTTAAGATTTGTCAAACCTGTAAATGTGTGCTCTGTAATGTCCCGAACTGCAGTTCTCTGTAATATCAAACTCTCCAGGGCACTTAATGGCTGGAAGGAGAAATCATCAATAATTGGGGTGGACGAGGTATGACTTTTCACCAGAGCCTTTGTTAGTTGGAGTTTTTTCAAACTTTTGAGCCCCTGAAATGTGTCCTTGGTCAGATGCTTGATGTTGTTCTCCACCAAAATTAGAGTCTCAAGTCTGGACAGCCACTGAAATGAGCCTTTTTCAATTTTACCCATGCCATTATAGGACAGATCGAGAAAGGTTAGATTTGTTTCCCGTAGTCCTGTAAATGTCATGTTTGTGAGTGTGACCAGCTTCATCTTCCGAAGAGACAGGGCATCAATTGCGGTCCCTGACAGCTCTGAGCAGACTTTAGCAATAACAAGAGTCCCCATACTGCTCCCATCCGTGATTAAAGTACGTAGGTTTGAAATGGGCTTAAAGCAACCATGCTCCAACTGCAACAAAACATAAAGAGATCTTGCAATGAGACCAAAATGGGAAACAAAACAGACAACTGAAAGTAAGGTGCTACAATAACACTTCATTTCCCATTTCTAGGTACTGTAGGTTTCTTACCGTTTGTAGAGACACAGATGACAGGTTGAGGAGTTGTAGAAAGGACGAATGGTTAAGGAAAGAAAAGTCATCTTTCTTCAGAGTAGTGATGTCGTTGAATGCCAGGTTGAGGTTCACCAGGTTGGGCAACTGAGGCTGAGAGCCTAGCCTGGCTGATTGTAGTTTGTTTATGGAAACATCAAGAAATTTCAGGCCCTGTGATTAAAGGAGAATTTTTAAAAAAGTGTTATTTAATGCAACGCATGTGAGACATATCAAACAATTGACCGGGTCTTGATGACATGCTCCCCAACATATTTCAGGCATGATCTCAAATAAAAAATGGGTCATACAACATCTGGTGAGATAGCATGAGCAGCCTGCCTGTTGAGCTGCACCTGCACCACTATATTCATTACTATTCACATCACATCATTTAATTGTCTCATTTCAGTCATCATTACCATTATTGCCCCCCAGCTCACAACTGTAACTGAAAACTGTACCTGTAGTGCAGAGAACGGCTCTCCTTGTAGCTTTAGCCTATTACTAGCCAGAATCAACCGTGTTAGATTGGTGCAATGGCTCAGATCCTCCTTCGTAAGAAAAAGCACTTGATTGTGTTCCATGTTCAGTGTCTGCAGCAGACGTAGTGTCTTGCACAAACCGCTGTCCAGCTTGGTGATACTGTTGTAACTGATGTTAAGGTGGAGGAGGCCTGGGTATGGGGTTAGCGACACAGGGGGAATCCCCTGCAATCTGTTGTGAGACATGTCCAGGCTGGTGAGGTTCCTGGGAAGGTTTGGAGGGACTGCACTGAGGCTGAGGTGGCTGCAGTCAGCTCTGCCATCTTGCACATGGCAGGAGGTCTTCTTCTGGCTGGCCACGCAATGGTACGGTCCCGTCATAAAGTAACATATGATGATCATTGCAGAGAGGAGAAGGGAACGAGGGGCACACATCGTTTCAAAGACCTTAAATAAAACAAAGACATTCGGATTAATTGTGCATGAACCTTAAACATTAATTGACTAAAATTTTTTGGAAACCTGGAGGCAACATTAGGAAATATTTAGTTATGTTTCTGGCAACATGTACAGCCAATATTTACTCTTCTGTTAGCTTTGATTTCATCTCGACCAACTGCTATAAATATATTGCAGCTTTAATATGCAGAATTTTCCAGGTCACAATGTGTTACCCAATAGAGAGGAAAAGTTATAAGTCTGTTTCATTTCTGACATTTCAACATACTGTATATATGAAGTTTAATGCTCCAGAGGCATATATTATCACTATCAAAGTATGCTAACATGCGTATTATGATAATTATAGCAGAAAGTGTCACCTTCAACATACTCTTAAAATGGATTATTTGGGATAATAGCCTACCTGCGGAGTTCTTACCAGATTTTGCTTTTGCAAATTCTCTGTTGCATCTAGATTTCACAAGGCATTCACTTCCAGCAAACACATCTTTGGGAACGAAGACACAAGTCTCAGTGGGAGCTTGCGAAACAGGCACTGCAGACACAAAGCCAGGAAATGAGGAAATGAGAAACTTGCAGCTCACTTTCAGTTTCACTTCTCAGTGTCTACATCCACTGGAGACTTAACTGCTTCTTGCAGGAGGATAGCAGAAGTAGGCCTATTGGGATGTTTGAGTGAAATTCATACTCATATTCTACAAAACAGACTTGAACCAGTGTGCTTATGTAGGCCTACTTAAAACTATTAAACATGCATATTCTCCTTTGAAATATGGGCTATGATAAGGATCTGGTAAGGCGTGGTGTAAATAGGCGAGGCTGTGACATGTAGGCACAGGTAGGTAGGTAGGTAGGTAGAGTGGGACGGAGCGTCTATCGTTGTTCCACTGATGTATTTAAGAGCTTTGGAAAACACTGGATCTATATGCAACTATGTTAAAGAAGTTTATTTGCTCGGGTGGTTCCAATCATCTATTAAATGCTAAATCCTCTTAATGTTTTAAGAACTATTTGGCAGAGAGTGATTTCAATGAAAAAACTGCTGCACGAGTGTGTATTCCAAATTCAAAGCTGTGTTGAATTAGTAACCTACAGTAAGTTTACGAATAGACGTTCAAGACATTTAATCTGGAAAAGCTGCAATTTTCAGAATCAGCTATATTGAATTACTCTCGAAGTACTTTCACAATTTACAGGAAGGAATTGTACTTAATCATTTGTTACTCTTTTTGTGCCCCCTCAAGAAATAGCAGTTTAAAACAAGGACAACAAAGCTGAGCAAAGATTTTTTTTTAAATAAATAAACATTTAACTATAGTGTACGTACAAGTAAGTGAAAAAATAAGTGTATCAATAAAAAATACTTTAATTAAACATAATAAAAAGTGACAATAACCAACAACATACAATGGTTATATAAAAGTGTTTCTGTAAGTTGTAAACAATGTAAATTGTGCAAAGAAATGATTGGATATACATAAAGTGGGTATGTACAGCATATGCATGTATACTATGTACAGTATATAGACCTACAGCATGATTTATACATACAATAATGAATGATACGTACTAAATAGTGTTTTTTAAACTGCACATGTATAATTTGTAAGTATAATAGATTGATTTAATATCATTAAATCATCTGTTAATTGATCTCTGTGTCTCTGTGCTGTCTTATAGGCCATGCATTGTATTTTTAGATTTTTTTTTTTTGACTTTTCAGGAAACTTATCCCCTGGAAATGAAGTGTGACTCCTCACCTCTTTTATGGGTCTGGATTTTGCTTTATATGACAAGAATGAACTTGTCTTTAGTCCATGATGAATCATCCATTTTGGAAAGCAGGTAGGCCAAGTCTGAAATAACCTGGAATGCCAGGTGCTCCAATTCACTCAATCAAACATTATATTTCAAACATTTTGACATATTATTTTGGACTGAATTCTAATAACAAATGAGTCTGGAAATAAATTGCACAATTGTAGTTGTGACATATATTATTCTGTGTGCCTTTGCAAGGCGCACTCACCCTAGGATTTGCATAAAAGTTTGGCACGTAACTATGCACGCACGCACGCGCACACACACACACACACATTCTGGTCTTCCATACCTTTCACATTAACATGATCTCACACACACATACACACATGTTCTGGTCTTGCTCAACTTGTGAGGACCATTTTGGACATAATGTGGATTCTATCCACTTATTCACACTTTCACATCAAACATGATCACACACACACACACACACACATATTCTGGTCTTCCATACCTTTCACATTAACATGATCTAACACACACACACTTTCTGGTCTTGCTCAACTTGTGAGGACCATTTTGGACATAATGTAGATTCTATCCACTTATTCACACTTTCACATGAAACATGATCACACACACACACACTCTCTCTCTCTCTCTCTTATCACTTTATTCTGTGTAGTCTTAAGTTCAATTATAGATAACATGCACATACTGTATACTGCACACATTTATGATAGTCATGTAGGAAGCAAGCTGAGTACAATCTTTGAACTACCCAAATAAAATGTGACCAGAGCAGCTGCTGCCCAAAACCTACAATATGGCATTTAGTGTTTTTTTGCCTGGCAGATGGAAGTGAGAGATTCACTCACCTGTGGCATACAGTTCCCTTAAATAGACTCTGCAATAGTCAAGATGCAGAAGTAGTCAAGATGCAGAAGTAGTCAAGATGCAGAAGTAGGATAATCCAAAAGAAGGCTTTAGAGCTCAGAGGGATGTATCAACACAGTTTTTTACGTGCCTTTGCTCTTAAAAGTGTCTGAATCAGTGTTGGGTGTTATCCTCACCCACTCACACTTCCACGGAAACAAAACTGGAGTGAGCTAAGGTGGAAGCTGCAAAAAATAAGTGGGTTACTTTAATTAAACACTAGAGGGCAGTAAAACACTGTTATTGAACCAGTTAACATCCAAGCAATAGTCACTTTAGGCCACAGTTTAAATTGAAGCGCTAGTCCTTGTAGGTACAACGTGTTTATATAACAGTTTTTGTTCCAAGAAGATATACTGTATCCATACTGTATCCATACTGTGGCATATGAAGTATTCATTGTTTCTGGGTCTAATAACACAAGAAAATAAAACTTATTACTTGGGTTGACAAAAGGAAATACAGTCTAGTAGTTGATTAGACTATGCTTTTTTTATTTTAGTGTACAATATGGACATACATGTAGCATGAATGTTAATACATGAAACTGAGGTATGCTGGTGGCCTAGGAGTGTAACCATGTAGTCAACAGCCCCAGCTGGGGTCCCATCGGGCCTTTGTTGCATGTATCCCCTCCTTGGGTGACTCAAACCAGGCAGCTGGAAGTGAAAAACTGTGATAAACATATAATTCTGTTCGTTAAATCAGTCTGCTGATATTATTTTGAGCTATGTAGGACTGTTAATAAATTTGTAACACTTTTTCCATTTTTGTGTTCAAAATGATGAGTTAATTATTCAAAAAGTATCAATCTTAAATGAAAAATATTTCCCTTGAAATATACATTGCCGGTAAATGTTGTGAAGGTAATTGATTTGAATAGTATAAATCTTTACTACTAGGCAGCAAGTAAGTGCATTTCTGAGACAGTCTAAATACCTATAGGCTAAATCAATATAATCACATGCCCAAACCTGTTCTGAAAGGTGAGCACTAACTTTAACTTTTTTTTCTCCATAATATTTTTAATATCCTGTTGACAGTTCACCAACTGAGCGTATCTCTCATTGGAATACCCTAAGTGTCATTTCAAACTATTTAATCATATCATACCAACAACAACCAACAACTGTAATTATCTTGACATCACAGGTCCCATCATTCCCAAACATGGAATCAATCCAAACCAACATGGTTCAAAGTGCTGCTGGAATTAATGATGTATCCCACTGAAGTCCATGATGAACTTTGATTAAAAATTTTTCCTGCTTTAAAAAAAAAAAAACTTTTTTAAATTCATTGATCAGATTGTATCAGATATTGTACACAGGATGATTATATTTCTGCCTTTACACGTCTTTTAAGCCCTGCTAGTGGTGTTGCTCTCGAGATGGTAATGTGCATTGGTCGACCCACCACTTTGGTCCAAACTGAAATCTCTCTGTATCGTCTCTGTGGCGATACTGTGAGGTTGGCCTTTTCAGTTTTTATTGAAATATCACAGCAAATATTCAATGGATTTCCGAGAAATTTGGGAGAAACATTCTTGGTCCCCAAAGGAATTGTAACTTTGATCCCATGAACTTTTATCTAATGCCAACAATCAGGTCAAAATATAAATTTTCCCAAAACTTTGTGTATTGTTTAAATACCTGTAAAACTAATGACATCTTGGAATATTCTATACTTGCTAACGCTTTAGATGATGAAGCTGTAAATATTATATGTGCAAAACTTTATCATGAGAGCATTGTCACTGTGAGCTTGATAGCATGTTGATGTGAACATTTTGTCATGGCTCCTCATCACGTGTGTGTGTGTGTGTGTTTGTGTTTGTGTGTGTGTGTGTGTGTGTGTGTGTGTGTGTGTGTGTGTGTGTGTGT
>JBBPCS010013966.1:0-28257 GCA_037974645.1 Hollardia meadi | reverse complement strand
TGTGTGTGTGTGTGTGTGTGTGTGTGTGTGTGTGTGTGTGTGTGTGTGTGTGTGTGTGTGTGTGTGTGTGATTGATTATTTATTCTGCTAATGACTTACCCTTGCTCCAAATAGCATGTTTTGATAGATGCTCATGGCCTTGTAATAAAATGCTTTTTTTCTCGTTTTTTTTTCTTCTTTTTCCCTGAGGCCGTGTGCTGCCTCTAACAGACGCCGAGCAGCAGTTGAGTGAGATCAGAGAGGCCTGCTATGAAGGTAAGACCAAGAAGGTCCAACTGAGCTGGACGCCACAGCTCCGGGCACCATGTGACCAGACGGTTTTCATCATCCACAAAGGTGTCAAGACATTTGACCTTTGTCAGAAGCACAGCTTGCTGGTCACTGGAGGCATGGACAGACTCATACGCATGTGGAACCCACATTTTCCTGGGTGAGGAACCAGAAATCAGTCGGCTTTCTTTAAGATTATTAACACTATCTTAAAAAGCCACCTTCTCTCATTCTGCTTTTCTTTTTAGGAAACCAACGGGCATATTGAAAGGCCACTGTGCTCCTGTCATCTACCTCTGCATCTTCTCAGAGGACAGTCAGATCTTCTCTGTCTCCACAGACTGCACTGTGAAAGTGATTCATGACTCTTCATTATGTTTTACTTGTGATTTTGTATGATCTAAATGAATACAGCATTCATATAACTGTATATACTTGCAGACATTTCACCAGCTATCATAGAAAGTAACTAAAGTAACTTAAGTAACATTTTTATGCCACTTTTACTTCTACAATAATACTACAGTTCAGAGAGAAATATTGTACTTTTTACTCCACTGCATTTATATGATAGCCATAGTTACTACTTACTCTTCAGTTTAAGATTTTTCACATTATTGCATGATCATGACGGCAGTAAAAATGAGCTCCACTTCAACTAGCTGCATTGTTTAAATCTCTACAGTTTAAGACAGCCATTCAGCATAAGTACTTTTACTTTTGTTACTTTAAACCAGGACTGTGTGACTTTCTTCATATAGAAAATGTCCATTACCTTCAAGCCCTTGCCAAAGGAGTTCACACATTGCTGATCACGGTCAGATAAATCTCTCTACATTCCCGCACTGGCTAATCGATAGCGATGCATTTCAACAAAGATTGGTTTTCCTGACCAGAAGAGGGGATCAACCGTAACGACAGAGTAGGCTACAGACTACAGCAACTGTCAGCCTATGGCTTCATAGCACATCGACAGTGTTTGTGTAATTACTCCCACTGCCAAAAGAGGGTGAGAGAAGTTCCACACCGCAGGTTTAAGAAACATATTATTGCCAATACTCCGGTACTTTTACTTAAAGGTGTAATGTGTAACATAGTTGATTGTCGAGTCTCGTTCCTGGGATGTCAAATACTGACGCTGTGGGTTGGTGGCTGGCCCGACCTACCAACCCAAAGCCTCAGTATTTGACGACCCGGGATTAAGACTCAACATTTTACAAATTGCTCCTTTAAATGTATATTGAGCAGGAATTTCCTAAAAACCAATGTATAGACTCGTACAAAAATAATCCCTCTCAGTCATCACTTATGAGCTACTAGAAGTGTGTGGCAGTGTCTGTATCTGCAGAGACGCTGCCCTCTGCCTGCATCTTCCTATTTATTTCTAATATTATTTAGCTCTGTTCTGGAGAAAGATATTGGATTGTTGAGTCTCGTTTCCAGGTTGTCAAATACCAGCGCAAATAAAACTCAACAATATCTTTCTCGGAATTAGTAACTGCACCTTTGAATGTATTTTTTACAAACAGCAACCAACAAGTTCAGCATAGTGTGCCTTTAAGTAGGCCGACAATTTGAAATGCAGGACTCAAAGAAATAATGGCGTATTTCTTTAGAGTGGTATTGCTTTTCCTTAAATAAATTATGTGAATGATTCTTCTATTGATGTTCACCTGTTCCCATTTCAGATCTGGGATATTCAAGATCAGTGTTGCCTGTTTACAGCGGACCCCAAAGCAAGTGGGATCCATGGTGACATAACTGCATGCTCGTACTCCACTGCCATGAAATCCCTTTACATTGCAGCAGACTGTATGGCTATGCTCTCCCTGAAGATCAGGTTGTCTGTCATGCCTTTGTGCTTTATTCATGATAGAATCCAATGTTCTCTGAGCATATTTTGAGAATATTCCTGAGCTGAACTATTTTGAGGACAATGGTTTGTGAAGTTGTAAAACTAGAAAAGATAGCTGATGATTTTGAAGATTTCCTTTCAAAGGAATAAACATCACACTTTCACCCAGAAGATACATCATTTTTGATTTTTTTTTTCCAGAGATGACTGTAGCTCTGTAATATTCATCTATCTGTTATTCATTTTGTTATCTTTTTCCTTTGCGAGGCCAAGGATTCACAATCGTCTGACTGTTTCACATAATGAGCCTGTAATGTGCTGCGGCTACAGTGAGGAGTTTCATCAAGTTGTCAGCTGCACTGAGGGATCTGTGAGTAAACAACTTTCCACTGAATAACAGGAACATGATATTTAGCTGGCATATATCAGCTGTATGATTACCTCAAAATGTCACTGATTTCAGGTGGTGAGAGTGTGGGACTTTGACACTGGACGTCAGGTTTTTGAGTTCGGTGGCACACATGACCTGTCTGCTATCACGTGCATGACTTTTGACCTCAAAGGGAGGAGGTAGCTTCAGTACATGGAGCAGCTTGTGAAATGTTTCACTTTTCATAAAATATATTTAGCCAATACTTAATGACTCATTCTTGCAGACTCATCACAGGCAAAAGAGATGGTTGTTTAAAGATCTGGAACTTCAACAATGGTCAGTGCCTAAAGACATTAAAGAAGGGTATGTATTGTAATCTCCATTTCTACCTCAAAAGAAAAAGTTTGAAATATAATAATAATAATAATAATAACAATAATAATAATAATAATAATAATAATAATAATAATAATAATAATAATAATAATAATAATAATAATAACATTTTATCCATTAATTGAGGAAAAATCACCTTGATTCTTCCTGTAGATGGTGAATGTCACGATGTGTGTGACTGCATCTTCCTGAAAGTTCACAGGAATTTGTGAGTACTGATGTGGTATTTGGCAGGTGTTCTTGGCTCAGTATAAATTTGAACCCATGTTGAGTTTTTCTGCATTTTATGTTTGAAGCTATGTGATGTCTGTCGGCCGGGACCGGAAGATTGACATTTATTCAGTGAGTACAAAAGAGACATGAGTTCTAGGTATTATTTGTCAGTTGAGTTTTAGAGTCCCATCCAGTTATTTTTTCCTCCAATTCATCCACTGTATTGTATACATTTACTTTATTATTACCAGCTGAAATAGCAAAAAAACAAACAAAAAAAAACTACTAACAGTTCATGCTATGTATAGCCTGCTTTCAATTTCCTTAGAAAACCAGACAATTGAGAACTAAGTGAGCAATTGTTTTGCTGCATGGATGACACTTGTCCTTGTCTGGTTAATCAAATGTTTTATGAGCAAATAGAATGTTCTACCAGCTACTATTTTTATAGTACAAACATAAAGTATTATTGATTCGTAAAATGTCTCTTGTTTGCTGTATTTTTCTCAGGACATACCTGAGGACCTTCATCATGTCCAGAGGCCGCAGCCTTCGTGGCAGGATGATCTGGTGATCAATGAACACAAAACTGTCCTGAGTAACTTTGAGAAAAGATCTTCAGACGGCACCAAAATAATATGAGTCTATGTTCACCCTGTGACATTTATGTCTACAGCAGTAGAAACATTGGATGGATTCAATCAGTATTCTTCCATTTTGAAAAAAACCCCAAAAAGGACAAATTTGGTCTTTTGGTTGTGAACTAAATGCATTATCATAAACACATCAGGCAAGTGCACAGTTAGTTATTCATTTACCACCTCATTTATCTGTTTATAATCATCATGGCTAAAACAGACACTCTTTTTGTTGCATCAAAAGAAATAAATCAAAAGAAATCCTGCATTTTGCAGAGGTGGAAAGTAATGAACTTTTGTTAAGCCAGTAGTTAAGTTCGATTTTGACATATTTCAGGTACTTTAAGTATTACCATTTTACACCTTTTTTTTTTTTTTTACATCTACACGACATTTTGGAGACAAATATTGGGCTTTTTACTCCCCTACATGAATTTGACAGCCATGGTTCCAAGGTACTTGCAGAATCCGATGAAGATTTAACATACAACACGTATGATCATCTTATTAAATACAAAGTACTCTGTAGTATGTGAAATAGTTAAGTAAGTTCCACATTAAAATGCTGTTTACACGAACCCATAGTGAATTATATAGTAGGGGTGTTTGGCCAGTTTCCATGCTCTGATAAAGCTTCCCTGCTGGTTCTGTGTTCATATCATATCATATGGACACACGGAGGACACAGTCTTTTTTGTTTTTGCTGACTGGCTGCAAAAGCTCAGGGAGAGATGGGGTAACAAAGCGTCCCTGATCTCTGCCCCACTGTGCAGCATCACCTGCAGACACATTTTTAACTCAAGCAGCGAGTTTGCCCATCCCCCATATCCTCTCTGTCTGCCTCATTCCTTGATCCCTTTCTCTCAGTTTTTTTTTAGAATTTCTGTTACATATTTTGAAATATTAAGCTTCTTACCATAAATGTGCCGTCTTCGTGTACCCACATTGTATGCAGTATTCTCCTGTATGTACAGTAGTTTAATATGTAATATTTACTGATCATGTTTACACATCAATTGATGTCCTCACATCATCACATAGGTTTTCTTTTCCAATCTGTTGAGTCTGCGATGTCCCAGAGCAGCCAAGCTTTGACCTGTCACTATACCTGTAGTTTATGACAGGCTCTGCTCCTGAGCTGTCACTGAAATGTAAGAATGCTTTTATCACTGACTCTGTTCAGAAAACAAGGTGTGCACCAAATGCCCTACACACCTTGTATTGTGTGTTCAAACATATATAGAGATATTTTAGGAAAAATGATTCAATCCTCTAAAATTTCATTTTTTTAAGGTAGCTGCCAACATCAATGAAGTTCTTTAAGGATTTCAATGTCTCAACACTAATCACTTTGTCCAAGTCTTATATTGGTGAATATTGTGAAATCGTGAAAGAAAGCATTCATTTAACAATATTTCCTAAAGGTACAATCAGGCAAAATTGAATATTCCTCAACTACTACAGTATTAATAATCAAGGTACAGTGATGCTTTGAGCTCAATGCTAACATCTGCATGCTAACAAGCTCACAAAGACAATGCTAACACACTGATGTTTAGCTGGTATAATGTTTACTATATTCACCATCTTAGTGTAGCATATTAGCATGCTAATATTTGTCAATTGGAACAATAACAGAAGGTACAGTTGAGGCTGATGGTAATGTAATTTTCTGCTGTTATTTTGTCATAAATTCAAGTACTGGACAAATTTTGACTTGATGGTGCAACGCGTTCTCATCCCAGCTCAACACATAGCAACGTTTTGTCATGCGCCCTTTGCGGCATATCCAGAGGTGCAAGGTACCCTTTGGTGTCGCCGGACGATGGACTAAGTCTTCCCTTTAACGTATTGAACCAATGTGCAAAGGCTCAACAGTGATGTTTGATTAAGTTTAGGCACAAAACCTACTTGGTTAGGTCCTTTCCTGATGCCAAAGGGTACCTTGTGCGTCTGGATGGAACGCAAAGGGCCGTGACAAAACGTCAGTATCTGACAAGCATGATAACAGGCTGGATGGTGGCACTAGATGAAGAGTCAGGGGTTACCAAAACTCACGAGGATTTATTGTCCGAGCACCTTGGATATCTGTAGATTTTTGTGGCAATCAATCAACGACTGTAGTTACCGGTATTAGAATATTTCACTAACCAATACATTCCTACATACATTAGGCCTACTCTGCTATAAAACCCATTTAACATTTAATAACCATTATCAGGTAAAATCACCAGCTGCAATAATTAATGCAGCCTCCTGCTCAGCCTCATGCAATATATTGCAGTTCCTTTATGTGATCTTGCCGATATAAAGTGATCAAGTTACCTCTGACAGCACAGCACAGTTCCGTCTCTGCATGAGCTGCAGGAGGGAAGATGGATTCTCACTAATGCTGCATGATCCATTGGACGAGATGACGCTGAGTCCCCTTCCATATCTTTCGTTATGGCTGGTGGTTACACTCACCCCCAAAGGGGCCCATTAACAGAGCAGTGAGATTGCATTACAGTGGCCAGTAAGAAAAGTGACCCCTTTGATTATCTACAGAGCCCTCTCTTGAAACTGTTCTTTATTAATGGCCTGCAGGAAGAAGATCAATGAGTTGTTCTGCTGATCACTTTCCCTTATCTACCGAGCCTCAGGTTCACTGTGAATTATTTTGTACTTCCAGATGGCCACTGTTGTGTTGCATCTTATAAAATATTTAAAACATGGCCCAGTTCAGCTAAATATTTCACTTCGGCTTAGAATACAATTGACAATAGCGTCACTAATCAGTGCCTGAGTCAAAAATGCCATCTGCTTTTCCGGATATGTGTTCGTTTCGTATTGGCAGCATTGATCTGAGCAAAATATTCCCGTTGAGTTCAGTGAGAAGTAAGCACAAAAAGCACAAGAATTGCTTTGTATCTATGTGAACTACAGTGGCAGCAGTCATTTTTGGCTTGCCTGCTCACTCAGGGGTTCGACATCAAGTCAGTATTTGATGAAAACTGCGTGACACACTTGGCCAGAGTACTGAAAGCAAAATCAAGAAAAACTCTATGACAGTCTTGGCTTGAAACAGCTATGATTCCACTCTGTTGTTTAATTAGACTCCTTAGCCACTTAGAGAGATGTTTCTCTGAAGTTTTTGGTTAACAGATTGGTGTGCAAACTCCTTGATCATTCCTCAATTTGTAAGGTTAAAGAAATATGTCAACATTTTGGGAAATGTGTTGCTTTCTTGACTAAAGTTAAATGTCTCATGTCTGTGAAATGTCTGATGGGTTAAATATAAGCTACCACCAGCAACCAGCTAGCTTAGCTTTGCATAAAGTGTGGAAACATGGAAATAGCTAGCCTGGCAATTCCCAAAACTAAACTGTCATTTTTACAACGTGGTTTACATATGCACCATGACTGTATTATTTAGACCTGGATACAATGGCACCACTCAGCCTTGCTTCCAAATTCACCCACTGGCCAAAAAAAAAATCCCCTGTGGCCCATGAAACATTTTCCCACAGACCACTATTATAGAGACATCTGTAAAACTGTTGACAGGAAACCTTGAACTGCAAACAGGGTCAATTATGACCCTTTTCATCATGAATTTTTAATCCATGAAGGTTTTATATTTGTTAAACTTTCCTCAAAAGCAAATTAAAACGTCATCACAATGTGAAGTCTATGAGCCAAGCAGGTACTGATGGACAGGGCCAGTGGGAGAAACACTACTGCTCATATTCAGTGTGCCAAATATACCCAGGTAGTAAAACTGAAAGCTAGAAAACTGGCCTATGCACTAGTTTTACTGGCATATGTGCAAGTTAAAATTTGCATTGGACTGAATAGGTGCCATTTTTGGATTCAGTATCTAGTTCTATTATAAATTTATGCACAGACAAGAATAAGCATTAACTTTTTATCCTGCAGACTCACATTTCCACATGTCTTTCCTCAGAAAAATGGACACAAGGAGGATATCCTTTGTGTGGCGCAGTGTCCCCCTTCTCTCCTGGCCACCAGCAGCTATGATGGAGAGATTATAGTGTGGAATGTGGTTTCTGGAAGTATACTGTGTCGTTTTGTCAGCCCTCTTCTCGATGAACAGCAACATGTTGAAGGTGATTTTGGAGCTTGAAAGTTACGGATTCATGTAGTTTTTAAAAACTGATGTGATTGGAACTTTTGCTCTTACACAGGACTTGATACAAGTGTTCCGAGCATCATTTTCCTAAAGAACTGCAAGTTACAGCAGTTTGCTTTGGCAACAGCTCTTGTGACGTCTGGGGCCATGGGTCAGTGTTATAAATACACTAATTACAGTACATGATTGCACTTAACAGTCTTCCACAGTGTCTGTCAATACACTGTTAATATGTATTTTCTCTTTTAAAGGTTGCATAAATCTCTGGAGCGTGCTCAGTGGAGGAAAATTTGTGGGCAGCTTCAAAGCTGTAAGATATTTAACTGAACAATATTTCTCGGTTTTTACTTTTATATCAAGGGATTGGACTCCAGCTTTACGTTTCTTTCTCTTACATAAAGCTGAGCCCCGCTGCCTGCGCTGACTTCGCCTGTGATATATGATCACGATCTAGGCAGACTTCAGTAATGCAGTAGGCCCACTAGCTTCACCGCAACTGACAGTTGCTAATAGAGATGTGCGAGTCATGAGTCAATCGTTCGATTCGAATGACTCTTTTTACTGACTCGGGAGTCACAAGTCATTATCGCCATTAACTCGTTCACTGACTCGCCCCTGCTTGCCACTAGCTAGTGCGAACTGAGGACACAATTGTGCAACTCTTAACCACTTTGGCGCGTTTTTCAACTCAGTACTCGCTCTCCCAGCCCGGAGTTCGCCTTCTGGCCTGCCCTGAGCTGAATCACTCACTCACTCACTCAGTATTGTGTCACCACTCTCGTGAAATGACTTGTTTCACTATCAGAATTTGATCCATTCGGTCCAATAACATTTCAAAAAGTCTAGAAGGGCCGCAGGATTAAACATTTTATCCCATTTAAGTTAGCCGAGCGCTAAACCGGAAGTTAGCCGCTGGGGCCGGTGGCTGCGGTAGCAGGTTCTGGGTGACTGACTTGATGACTCAAGTGACTCAAAAACCTGACTCTTTTTGGTGAGTGACTCATACAAACTCGATTCAGTAAAAGGGGTCGAACCTCCCATCTCTAGTTGCTAAAGCCATAGCCAAAGATTACACAGCCCAAGATAACAAGCAGCAAACAGTACAGTGACAGCAGTTGGCAGTTACTCTGGCGATATGCTGCCCCCTATATTTTTGGAGGCACCTTCACATTCTTACAAATTGCTCCTTCAAACAGTAAGATAATTTGTGGTGCACTGTTTCTTTGCTTAGTTGTAGTTTTTGAACAACTAGCAGCTATAATACAAAGAAGGGACCCTTAATGTTGGGAGGTGTGTGAACATGGGGGCACGAAGCTGAAATCAAGTATGTGCATTTGAAATCATTCAAAAGAAAGCATAAATTGTAATTTTAGGTTTTATAAAACTGTAAAATAAATAAATAAATAAAATTGTTAATATTTTACACAAAAACCCTAAAGCAATGTTTTTGCTTCGTTATCATACCCCTCTTGTGATTTGTTACCTAGCAACAATGGTTCTTATTCATTTTTAGGTGCTCTTTTTTTCATATTGCCTACTTCTTCAGGATTAGTTTCTACAATTGTTGCCTGGCACATTTTTTATTACATTCTATCAGATTGTTTGGAGGGGACTATTATCTGAGGGAATGTTTTAAGTGTGTCTGCATGGAAGGTAACATTGACTCACCACAGGGGATATACAGTAACTGGCATGAGTGTTGGATTCTGCCTCTTTTTTTCTGTTAGAGTGAAAAAGAGCCATTGCCAAATAATAAATATAAATAGTTGGTGATATGCCATTGCTATAATTGAAAAGTGCATTTACTTGCTCATTTTTTATTTCCATTTTGCAGTCTAGATTCCAACAAAAAATTACAAAACTGGCGAAAACAGATAAGACAACATTGCTGTATGCTGCTGATCGAATTGGTTACATCTATGTTTATAACATGGAGAAGTTTGCCCCCGAACAAAAATCGCCTCGAGGTAAGCTGCATTTGATTTGATTAAACATAGAGTGAAAAAAATGAATAGATACTGTCAGAAAACGTGAAATCCTTTTTGTGTGAGTGCTCCTGTTTGATTTTTCACATTGACTCAGCTGAAAACGTCTGGCGTGCCCACACCAGCAGAGTAACTGGGTATGTAAAACGCACAACACACTTGGTCATGGTCAGTCACAAATTCATTGTGTCTTATGTTTAAAAATATCTGGCAGCTGAAGTCAAACAGAAATCAGACTTTGGCTTCTGTCCTTTTTAGCTAGTTGTATACTTAAACTGTATTTGGATACATCCTGAGTGGAACTAGTCGTCCTCAATCTGGGGTGTTAGTGCTGCTGCGGTAAAACAAATGGTAGAAGAGACTGTGTGTGGGAAGGTCTTAAACAGACGATCAGTATAGGTGAAATGCTGCCCGGGGTGCATCTGCCATCAGACGTACCAACAGGAGGATGATTTTGAGTGTTCTGCCAGAAATGCCTTCTTTCATTTCATCTCATGTCTTTAATGCTGGTCCAGCCTGCAGATTGTTGACAATGATCAAGTGGTGCTTACCTCATCTACCGACTACACTGTGCGCCTCTGGAGCGCACATGGAGAATTCATAGGCAAGTGTCATTTTACATGTTAATCTCCTCTATCGATGCTCATGCAAATAACAATCTTGAGCATGATGCAGCGCTTAAGGTGGAAATGCTGTTATTTATGGGCATGTTCACTTCACTATGACAGTACATGTGACTGGATTAATCCACGAGGGGACTGTGAGGTAAAAATGAGCTGTTGGGCCTTCATGTTCCCATGGCTCGTCCAGCTCTCCATGCATTGTGCATTTTGCACTTGTCCCGTTCAAGTACCCATCAAGTACAGTGCACAAAACAAACTGCATGGCAGCTTAATTATATTTTATCATGGAGAGCAGGTTAACAACAAGTACTGCTATGCTGCAACACTACGTGGCCCCAGGTGTACAGTGTGTCAGTTACATTTTATTAATAGCACAATTAATTTTAGAATATTCACCATGTAAGCACAACATAAAATTTTTAAACTAGATTTTGCGTCAGGACATCCCTCATGGAATTATTCAGACACATTACATTCTGGCATGTCAACCCACACATCATCTAACTGCACGATACATCAACAATATCCAAACATGAACATTTAAATAATTATCACAAACCAATGGGCACACAGTGAAGCTGAAGCCCTTAAACATCATTAAACTAGAGGTTCCACTGAACCCGGCCAAGAAATGGTCCTGCACATAACATAAAACCACACATTTTGTATTTTACAACAAAGGAGATATAACATGTTAGTCGGTGAAAGATTCTGGGAGGTGAATTTACCAGTAGTTACCTTTGGACGGAGCATGGTTAGCTGTTTACTCTTGTTTCCACTCTTGGAATGAAGCTCAGCTAACTGGCTGGTGACTGTAGCTTCATATTTAACTCAAAGATATTAACGTGGTATCAATCCTCTCATCTAGCTCTTGTATTTGTCTTACACTCCTTCGGACAGCTGCCACCTTTGCCTTGATGTACATCCATCATCATCGACTGCAACTTCCTAATTCCTAATTATCAGTGATTTTTTTTTTTTTTTACAAAGTTAATGAGAACCAGTTCTGCACATTGACAAAAAGTGGACAGTAAAAATTGTTGCAAACCAGAGGATTAAAAGGCTCAAATAAAAGCTAAATTATTTTTCAACCTGATTCATAATACTTCAAGAAATAAAGATTCCATTTTGCTGTGGCTCTGTAGGAACGTGTGCCACACAGTAGAGCGCTGCTGCACAGAGATGATTTCGAATGGATTCAGACGTTGTGACATTTTAAGAAGCCACAATTTTCTTGGTGTCACATCCTTTCAGCACTATGTCATGCAATTTGGCAAAACATTAAAATGGAGCATTCGGTCTTCATCCACAGGGACCTTCGGGCAGTCTGGGAGCTGGAGCGTCCACATTTCCTCTTCCTGGAAGCATCCTGCTGTCCCCTATGAGGTTCTGATTGATCCTCTGAGTATTCCAGATCATGAAATTTTGAATTTTAAAACAGATTTTTCTGATGCCATCGATCCTGGCAAGACTGAGGCTCACGGAGGGGAACTAAAGGTGAGCTGCATTACTTCACAAATGATTATTTTTCTCTGTCTCTCTCCAATCCAAAAGTTGAACTTAACTCAACTTTGCCTGCTTTTCTTGTGGCATCATTGCAGTCTGAGATACACCGTAAGTTAAGACTTCCTCCAACATCCAACTATGACACAGACACTGAGGAAGAGTGGGCGAGTTAAATCCATTACAGCAGCACTGTACATATGCGATGCAAGTCTTACACCAGACTCAGCTTAAAAAGCGCCAGATTTATATTTAGAGTGACTGTCTTTTTCTTTTGCATTTTAGGCTCTGTCGTGATATTGTCAGGCTAACAAGCTATCGAACCACTCTGCTCTAGAGGGTTTGGATACTTTGGAGCCACTGAACAGAAGAAGTCCTGACCTCTCCCTCACTGGTAATGATCGTTTCATAAGCAGCGCTGAGGAACGGAAGTCAACTGAATGAGATGGAACTGTATTGATCACAGTTGGGAAACTGGGTCATTGCAGCACCCAGTGCTATAAGGACTGAGCAAGGAAATAATAAATAGAAGGAAATAATACCCAGAATCAGGGCTACATGCACTGGTACCCAACTGGCTTTTTCAACAACAGACCATGTGAAGAAAAAACAAGAACAATGGATGACTGTAACAGAAAATGTAACAATAACTGAACTAATTTCATTAATCGAATAAGACTGCAGGTCCTCCCCGGAAGGTTTCGCAGGATCTACATCTACTCGCGTTAAAGGCAAGGAGCTGAGTAACCTGCTTTCCAGAGTGTTGCTTCGCATTCTGAAATTCACCGTTGTTTTGCAGTTCTCTACCTGCTTTATAACTTTCAAGGATATGAGAAAGTGAGATAACTATCTGAGGCTGGAGTTTGCCACATTGAACACCACCTGTTCAGGCTATAGTCGAGAGGATAGAGACTGTCATGGTAATAAGACCATATACTAAATAGTAAGGGCTGTGATCTTTTCAAACATGTGACAGGGATTGGAGGGCTTTTGTATCAGTAAATGGAAAGTAAGACACATGAGTGCAGAGACAGTGTTTGTGCAAGAAAAAGTGTGACTGAGGGGATGAGGTGGATTGCACTTTTTGCACAGTCCAAGGAAATTGTCACTGTAGGGCCAGTGTTTATAGAAATCATACCCACAGAGATCTTGAAAACCTGCAATTTATCATCCCTTGTACACCCCCCCCCCCCCCTCCTCTAGTATGAGGCCATGTAATTAACTGTTAACAAACAGTAATTACAATACTAACTCAGGGGAGGTTGTACACACCACATTTATTTTTTTGATTACACCAGCTATTAGCACTTGGTCCAACCTAATTATCCACACAGAGTCAAAGCAGGGGGACCTCTGAATTATTTAGAAATGCTAAATAAGGACCCTTAGCAAGAGAAGGAGTGATTTTGAAAGTGAAAAATTCTCAGTGGTAACAACGAAGGTAACAACTCCACACAAATGTCCTTCAGTTACACCCAGGCTGAAGAAAAACTGTGTGATGTTAAAGCGAAAATCAGTACACTGACTATGTTGCAATGTTGGAATGTTATTCTTGGGCAGAGTATCAATATTTGCATGGGCAACATGGGCAGCTGTGGCTCAGGTGGTTCAACCCCCGGCCCCTACATGTCGAATTGTCCTTGTGCTCCCAATGCATGTGTGAATGGTTACCGCTCCTGATGAGAAGGTGACACCCTGCCACCAGTGTATGAATGTGTGTCTGTGAGTGGGTGAATGCTGACTTATGGTGGAAAGCACTTTGAGTGGTCAAGATGATACGAAAATCGCTATATAAAATGCAGTCCATTTAGAGCAAAGGATTTCATCACAAATCCTGCTGAAGTCACCACAAAACTGATTAACTGACACTGAACTGCAGAGACTTGCCAGCAGTGATGAACCAGAAAACCTGACCGTGTCTTTATAAAATCAAGTATCTGTCACTGTCCACAAATCTGCTCATGTGCTGGAGGAAAAACTCAGAGTGACACCGTCTTGATTTTATGAATTCTACCCGTGGGAAAGACATGTTCTTAGTAACAAATCTGGACTGAATAAATGCTGCCTTCGAAGGATATCAGAAATATTGTTCCTACAACTGCATATGAAAGAAAACTAATTATAGTCTGTAGCTGTGATATTGCGGAAATGTGACATTTATGGGTCTCAGAACACAGAGGTCATGTCAACAACTGAAGTTTAAAGTTAATGATATTCTACGAGTATATAGACCTTGTTTTCATTTTCTTTAACTTAGATTGTTGCATGTCGCATCCTTACGCACATTCTTACTTTTGACCATTTAAGGGAAAAATACAGGGGGAAAAAATTACATGTTGGGGTTTTTTTTCCGCACACTGTACTGATTTACATACATAGGCCTATAAATGTTAAGAAAAATGTAGAATATTCAGAACATTTTAGAGACTTTTTGGGAAGTCTATCAAGTTAAAAAAAAAAATTGGGGGTGTGGGTACTTGGGAATTTGGACTGCTAACTAGAACAGCCTCAATTAGTCAATGAGTCGACAGAAAATTATTCGGAAAATTATGCAACTATCTTTTATAATCGATTAAGTCTTTATTTGTTTTAAGGAAAAGGACACATTTTTGTTGGTTCCATCTCACAAATTGCGGTTTTGCTCATTTGGTTGTTTCACTGTTGTTCGGGGAATACAAGACAAGATGACGTCACGCGATGATGGACATTTTTCACCTTTTTTTTTGGATAATTTATAACGAATCAATAGGAAATAAAATAATCACTGTTGCAGGCAGCCCAACTCCTGACCTCAGTATTTCTAAATCCTGGCTGCAGACTTGTGAAGGTTCTCTCTGCATGAGTCGTGAACAAACTCTATACAGCTGGATTTATTAAAATTGGGGGAAAAAAACGCTGTTTCACGGTCCTTTATGTCATTGATTTCCCCACCAAAATGAAAGCTGCCTGTCAGCCGAGTTCAATGAACTCATCCCGCCAGCAGAGCGCGTCCCTGTGCCTCCTAGTTGGGGGTGCCTCCTCCCGGAGCACAAACCCACTCCCCGTTTTCTGAAAAACTGTGAAAAGGAAAAGCCCTATTGTTTATTTTTCTAACACTGTCAGAAAGCCCGTGCACTGCGAGCTTTCTCCACCACCTACACTGCTCGCAGGATTCTCAGGATGCTGTCGAACAAACCTCACATCGGCCATAAAGTGGCAGGCTGTTGGATTTTCCTCTCGCTCTGTAAGTGCTCACTTTACTTTCTAATCTAATCTTCGTGTTAGGAGGCTCAGAAAGGGCATCTGTGAGGAGCGTAATGAAACTCAACGGTAAAAAGCAGTTTGTCCTGTTTTCAAAGCTGAGGCTTGTGTGTGGAAAGAAGCGTGTTGCGCTAAATAACATTGTTCCCAGCGGCAACAGACGAGCTGTGTTATTTCCATAACTGTTGGAGAAAGTGCGGAGCCATGATTTGCTTCAACTTCCTGAGGAGTTGAAATGCGATTTGCACGTACTAGCTGCCATGTGGGTTCATGCAGTCTAATAACTACAACTTTACATGGCAGTCAATCACGGGGAAAGGCTCGTTTATCTTTGGAGTCACGGCGTTTCTGTTGAAATATACAAGCGAGCCTCTTCCTGACACATCGACGTTGCACTAGTAGCCCGAGGATGATTGCAGTGCACCTCGGGCGACAGTTACTGTAAGCTGTACCCAAGTCAGTTTTTCTCTCTGTCGCGCTGGATGTGCACCAAGAATTAAGCAACAAAAGCAGAGGATTAAACGACAGCCGCATGTTATGATCCATGCTGTGATATTCCTCTTTTTGTTGGCACAGGAGGAGAAAAATCCACACTCTTGCCACACATTTGAACGCGTCTCATTGCACTTTCATTCAAATAATCAGTTAAATTAACTGTAGAAAAATAACATTTTTTAGTTTTTCTCTTAAACCTAAACTTAACCCATTGAGTTGATTGGACAAATGGCTTAAATGTCAGATGACTTTAATTTCACACACCACTTCAGGACCTTGCATGCAGCGTTGTGTCTATCGCCATTAAGAATAAGGATCACGAACTGAAGATGGAATTGCTGAGTATATTCTGTCACGTCCATTGGGTGGGGTTCAGCACAACAACGTGTGGCTGCAGCTGTTGAGAGAATTACAGTGAGTGACCAATATTGCATTGGCCCAGTGTGAATCATGTGGCTGTCCTCCTGAACAGGACGAGATAAATGCTGAGTGCAGGAGACTCTGCCTGCTGCCTTGCAAGAACTGAAAATAGTCTCAGTGTAATAGAAAATACACACAAGGCAAGAATACGTATAAAGAATATGCAAATATTTTAGTACTGGCAGAAAGGGTAACGTCTGCCTGGATCATGTATAAGACCACAAGCAGATTACAGGTTACAGGCTAACAGAGTGTCTATGAATCTTAATGCTGTAAGAAATTGCCCCCAGTCACTCTGATTTGCGGTAGGAATATTATTAATTGGATTCGACCTAGGATAATCAGTTTTAACCTACACTTAGTCACTCCGTACTTTATTTCTTCTCTGCTTATGTTACACCTGACCGTGTGTATGTAATGTAAAACAAATCTACCTGGTCTTGGTCTAAGTTTTAAGTTGTCACATATAATTTAGGGTCACCTCTTATTTTCATTTCCTGGTTTTGGGTTAAAAAGTTATGGCTTGTCTCATGGTAAAATGTTAGATTTTTTTTTTAGCTTCGAAAAAGAACAAAAACGGCTACTATTCAAGATTGTGGATATGTCAAAATACAGTGCAGTCTGAGCAGTATGGGGAGCCATTGTCACTGCTGCAATCCACCGGTACGTGCACAGGGTACTGTGTATTTGGCATTGAGTCAAGCACATTTAGTTGGGCATCAGACTCTGACAAGGCTGCTTGTCTGCGATCCCTGTATGTAATATTCATGGACCTAACATCAAGGAAAAGCTGAGGTCCGGAGAGTGTCCAGCTTGGTGACGTTAGGCTGCCACCTCTGCTGTTTTTCAATGATGTAGTCTGTGAGATTTCAACAAACGTAATCTCTGATGTGCACTGGAGCGGTTTGCGGGATGAGGAGCAGCCCCTCCAAGCCCAAGTTTGAGGCTACAGCACTCTTTGCAACATAGGCCGCATTTCAGTTGTGGCACAATTGTGGTCACTTCACAATCTGCATTTGATTATTGATCCAGGATATGATTATATACAATATTTGGGGCAGAAAGTGAACTGTACTAACTTTGGACCAGCTGTAAAAAGTTTCAAACCGGTTTGACATTATATTCAACTAAACTTTATTTTATTTTGCTTTCCTCAACATTAAAATAAAAACATGAAATAAAATTTCGGCTTAGTGCAACTAGAGAAAAGATGGCAGTAGCTACATTTTGATTGTGCACAGGAACCTTGCAAGTCAATAAGTTTTCCACAACATGTTCCTACAAATATTTCACAAAAAGCTAAAAAAGGTTTCTGTCCATGGAAATGCTAGAGGCTTTTTAATTTGAAAAGGACATGGGACATTTTGATATATCAATATTGTATTATCAGCGTATTGCAGTAACACTAACAGAGCAAACAGTAGTGGATCAAAAGGCTTCATACTAAAGTGTTGTGGCGTATATGTAACATAACGTTAAACAGCATAACCTGCACAGCTAGTTACTGATGAGGGTTCTCTCTTGTGGACATAAGTTGGACATAGTATAGCAACACTGTGCACAACTCTCAACTCTAGTACATCACAACAAAATGATAGCAGCACTCTGTGGCGCTGAGCAAATAGGCTATCCTGGAGCTCCTGCTAACTACCTGCATGCTCTAGATATACGCTAGTTCAGTAGGTTCACATAAAATCAAACCGGTTTAAGCTCATAGACTGGACTGGACCGGCAAAACCAGAAACCTACCCTAACTCCACCGTATCGGCCTCCTTGGCTGAGCTGTAATGTTAGCTAGCGAAGGCTAGCTAACATTAAGCCCCCCTTTGGCCTCAGGAGAGTAGCATAAGTCATTAAGCATCTAGTTCTGACCAGTTTTGTACTGTCTGTGGTAATGTTTGAATCACCACATACTATGGTGTTTCTGTCTTTGTTGGTGAGGTTCCATTGCATTTACTTCCATTTTGCGGATGCACATTGCATTTGTTATAGGCTATGTTTTCCAGAGTCTTCTCCTATAACAGCTGTAAAAAAAAAAGTGTCGGTGCACACATGGCATCAACATTTTGACAATTTTGTTTCCTTGCTTTTGTGTTTTATCATGTTTTTGTTTTTTTTAATTGTAGTTCATTTTATGCATGATTTGGTTTTTTTTAGCTGATGCTGATCTGCTCCTCATGGCTGATAGATAATGATAATTTGACATTTTTGTATTTTAAATAGATGTTCATAGCCTGTAGTTTATGCACACCTGAGTGTAAGAATGCAAATTTGATGCTCCATTACATTTTTACAACAGTAGGATGGTGTATGTGGGATTGACTCAAAATAAACCACAGTGATCTTGTGTCTTTCCTTTTTAATAGTTTTTGATGTTGTTTCAATGTTGATTTGATATTGACTCAGCAATTGAATTTATGTTGAATTAACATTGATTTTATACCCTTCTTGATCTATTTTTCATCATTCTATCATCATTTCTATCAATTTTTTTTAAAATCTATTTAATCTTTCTCTCTTTCTCTCTCTCTCTCTCTCTCTCTCTCTATATATATATATATATATATGTGTGTGTGTGTGTGTATGTATGTATGTATAAATAAATATTTGATTTTCGGGGTGAATGATATTATCAAGAGAGAGTTCAAACTAGAAGCTCTAACTGGGACAGGAGTTGCCACAATGGGTTCTAGATGGCTGCTGACGGCATAAGAAGTTTAAATTCAACATGACACAACGCCAGATGAAGCCTGTGCTTTTCTGCATGCCTAACAGTTTGCAGAGCAGTTTTCATAAAATACAAATCAGATACATTATTACAACTCTATGTGCAGTGCAAACTGTGTGCCATCTGTGCCAGTTCTTTGAGGAGCTACTTTATTTATAATGGTGTTTACTGCCTCTGTCCCTACAAAGTGTTATATTTTTCATTTCTTTCCATTATAGAAAGAAAACACCGGGCTTTGTAACAGACAGATTTTTCACCACCAATGAAAAATGAGTAAAAGCTGCCTTAAGTAATCTTTGATTGTTAAGGACCAGAGAGTGGAATCCAAAAGTCATATATCACAAACCTTGATATACTACATTAACTCACCATCTTCTTAAAGTGTCTTTGGACACAAAGATTTTCAGATTACACACAATGGAAGGAAGCAAACAGACAGACTTGTCCAAGGTCAAGACAGGTCTGCGCTGCTACACGTAACCGTTCTTTATTGCCACTGAACATTGGTATTGGACATAAATCATAACGTGTAGAATCATCCAATATGGATTTAGTTCCTAGGCCATGGAGGCCAGTGTAACCTCGGACCTGGGCACACACAGTCAGTTAACAGCAAACCTGTGTACAGTCTGTACTGATGCTTTTGTGAATGTGGACTGCAAAACACTCATCAAATTTGCATGAATAAACCAAAATTAACTCTGTGTTAAATTTTAACAAACCTTAATGGCAGAAACATAGCAACATGAGAATCCTGTTTGAGGCCATTTTGTCCCCTCCTCTAGAATTGGAAGTCCAATATTCTTTCTCCTTGTATCCCTGTTTTGATTTGCTGATTCTAGAGGAAAAGCTTGAGTCTCCTTGTCTTGTTCAATGTTTGACTGTGCTCACCAGCCACTGTATGCCATTTTGTGCGAGTGCTGGGAGCTGCTGTCCATGGTTTCAGGAGGGGTTGGTAAGAGGTGAATCCAGTTTTAATGGGCCTCGGCTCGGGGATGTTTCATGTGAGAAGAGCTTTCTGGATGGCAGCCTTAGCTGAAATAACAGCATTGTGAAGATAATAAGATTTTAAGTTTTATTGTCTTTGCCAGATTAAATAACTTTGTTTTTTGGGACCAGTGCATCTGCAGTTCACTATTCTGCCTCTTTGGAAGCCTTTGGTTGTCTAATTTTGCTTTGAATACTCACATGTGGACACATTGATTGTCATACAGAGCTTTGAAGTCTGACACTGACTGCTAATTAGCATTCAAGTGAATATAATACACCTGCATAGCTGCCTTTTTAATGTGATTTAGTTACTTCAAAGTACTTTCATGTGGTGTCTTCATCTATTTCCACTCCCTCTGTACCAGTTAAATCCTGGATGAAGTGGAAAGTTAGGTCAGACATCAACTGTCAGACAAATCGCTGCTCAAATACTATGATTCCATATTTTACATAATGGAAAAGTACTTCCATTGTAAGAAATGTTGGAAGAAGTATTCAGTTTCTTCACTTAAGTAAAAGTGCAACAATGCAAAAAAAAGTCTTTTACAAGTAGTCCTGCATTTTAAATCCTACTTAGGCAAAAGTACAAAAGTATCATCAGTTAAATGTTCTTAAAGTATCAAAAGTAAAATTAGTCGTTCTAGAATCTAGAGGGACATTTTATCTCGAACGATTATCTAGAATCTAGATAATTGTTCGAGATAAATTGTCCCTCTGTGATTGATACATGATTCCGACATTATTAGATTTGCACCACTCGTCAAATATTGATGTTTTGTCACGGCCGTTCGCGATCCATCCAGACGCACAAGGTACCCTTTGGCGTCAGGCAAAGACGCACAAGGGTTTAATGTACCAGCAATGTAAAGTCGTCCACGTCAGTATTAGACGACTTGAACAGATGATGAAGTGCGATGTACTTTCCAAAGCAAGAAAGTGCAAAGAGGGTTGGTGGTCTGGGTTGAGTGGAGGGTCACACACACGGCTTTCACCCAGGAGACTGGAGTTTGCATCACCAGTCATTTCCTGAACCTAACGTAACAGATCTTTTCCTAAACCTAACCATGTGGTTTTTTGCCTAAACTTAACCACAGTGACGTAGACCTTGTGTGTCAGAATTAGACGCTCTGCAATGCTTTGCTCGTCGGCTAGAGACACTAATTGGAAGGCTTAGTGCGTCGGCCACAGATGGCAAAAGGCCCGTTGTGCATCAGGGAAGACTTAGAACGTTGTCCGGCGACGGCAAAGGGTACCTTGCGTGTCTGGATAAGACGCGAAGGGCGCATGACAAAACATTGATATGTGACAAGGTGGGATGAGAATGGGTTGGTTACTGATGCTTCAATGTGTAAGTGGTTAAGTAAGTTAATGTACCTAAACCCTAGATCTGTTTTGCATTTCTACTGCATACAGGACTCTTAGACGTACCCGTTTTATCAGATTCTTTTAATAATAAGATACCAACCTCACTGACACCATTCAGTTGCTGTGAGCACAGTGTTTCCTGGCTAATAGCAGCAGACATGTGCTTTGATTACAATGACAATGTAAATCAGGTGCTTGTTGAAAAGAACTCAACTAAGCCATTCAGAGTTTTCAGCATGTAGAGCGATTTCCCCAGTTTCTAAAATGAAAGCAAACAAGTTCCTTCGGTACGGCTCAATTGAAATCACGGTTGGAAACAACATACTTGATTATGCAGGCTGAGGAGGCGATGAGATGGAGGTGCTCCCATCAGCAACCCTGACATTATGTAGGGAGGGAGTTACTCCCACCTTCTTCCTTTCCTGTGACTCTCTGCTTCTCCCTCTCCAGGGTGAGCGATGAAAACATGGGAAGTTGAGCAGATGTAGCAGAATGTATCGTGAACTTCAATGTATTCCTGTACGAAGCCTCATTTCAAGCCAAATGTTGCATTTTTAATACAGAATCCAGAAACTGGGATGATAGATGACAATGTAGTCATTCTACTTTCTCTACAGAGCTTGATTTACTGGGTCAGATTTTATTGTTTGTGAAATTTGTGAATGTTTGTGAGCAATTACTGTAGGATTCATGGACATAAGCAAATAATATATTTAACTGGCTTTTTGCTGCTGATCTAAAAGGCGATGTGCCCAACTTCTCAAAAACATGAAGTTGCCCCCCAATAAATAAATAGTAAATTATTTTTGTATAGATTATATCATTTAAAACATATATTTAATAGAAGTCGATTTTGACATAATTCACAGATAAACACCACTTTTGGAAGGTGTCATTTGTATCCCCCCTAAGTATCCTGCTCAGTGGTATGAGCCATTGTAGAGCAGGCATACGTTATGACCACGTCCTCTTATGGGTGAAAACAAGCAATGTAAAAGTGCCAGTGCCAAATTGGAAAAACTAGTGACACTATATTTGAAAGCTGCTGTGCTGATTGTGCCTGTAGATATGAAACAAATCAGAAGCACAAACAGCAAGTAACATTACAGCAAGTAACGTTACAAAGTAACGCGTTAGAGTACTCAGATTTCTTTTTTGTGGTATGGAGTGATGAAACGGGTTAGTTTTGCAATTTAAGTAATCAGTTATTTAGTTACATTTTCAAATAAAGAATCCGTTACTTTTGAAATAGAAAAAAATTGCTGTCAGATCGTTAGTAGCGGGGAATTAAACAGCATGTGGACCCAGAATATTTTATTTCCTTTCTTGACATTTTGGAGTGAATTTTTTTTGTTGATGTATGACGGTGATCGCCACTCAAACACATTCCCCAACTGAAACTATATAGTAAAGTGGTTGTCATTTTTGGTAATGCAAAAGTACCCTTACGAGTTACTTTTTTCAGTAGGTAATGCTGTAATGTAATGAGTTACTTTTTAAAGCAACGCTACCCTTTGCTGGCAAGTTGTATAGGTCAGGTTCATTTACTATAATGGAGGAATCATTGATCATTAATCATTGTTCTATAACAACACGATCCCTGATTGACTAACAAATTTTTAGTCATAACTCAAGAATTCATACGCTAATAAAGACAATAATGGCAAAATTTCACACAAACCGTGCTGATTGTATAGATGTTCTGTGCTGCCAGGTTGAACATGTGTGTGAAGAATCCATGTTTCAGAATTTTGAGCTTCTTTGCAGCAACATCCATATTTGAAGCCTTGTAGACTGAGCTGAGAGTAAGAAAGGCTAAGATGTAGTGAGTAGTACAGTAGACATTTTCCCTCCTCTCTGAACCCTTGTGGAACATGTATTGGAGCATGTTGTCTCCCTGTAAAACAACGATAATATATCTGCCTGATAAACATTGTGCATCCCCATTAAATTTTTCATTTCAAGTTAGAATAACTCATGTTTATAACTTCTGAAGCAGTCTGAAAATTAAAAAAAGTTTTAAGTTTAATTAACTTACTATTCGCTATTGTTATTCAAAAATTATTATTTGATTCCACCAAATTTCTGTAAACAGTTGAGAATTGAATGGGGGAAAAAATGCTGCTAAAAAATCTCTCTCTCTCTTCTTTTTTTCTCCCCATTTTGTCTCATTATTTTCTCTTATTCTGAGCTGTCCAAGTCACTAAATGACTGTAAAATGCAAACGGCACTGAACAATGTTCCCTTGCAACAACAAACAAAAACACAAACACAAGAAAAGAATTTTTGAAGCAAGAGAAAATATAAATTGTGTAAAAACATCTTGTTGAAAATTCTGTGTATTTTACTGTGACGATTGGTAAAGACCTCTGGTATAATCACTAATTTAATGTAGGTATTTCTGCTCTTATGTCTTCTTTTTGAAAGGAACATGGAAAAATAATATTTCTTTGGCTTGGTCAACTTGGCCTGTTTGAAAGCTAGGTCCCCTTTTCTTATGACTAACATAATTAGGTTAATCTCCAGGCTTTACACACTGAAATGTTTCTCAGCTTTTTGAATAATTTAAGAAAAGGGTTCCCTTACATGGATGGAATTAATGTCTGACCATATTGCTATAGATTGGGTCAGAAAAGCAAAGTCACGTAGATTGTATCTCTATTATGAAATATGTACCTAGTTTATATTTTGTATCTTATTTTGCATCTCAGATATTATATTACAGCAGTAATTTTAGTTGGCTTGTTCCTAGAAAACATGTCAGCTCTTTTTAGGTTTTAATCAGCACTCACACTCGTTCTTTAATGGCTGCTGCGGCGGGTAAGGAGAGAAAATGTAACCCTTTCTCGGCTCAATCGCCTAATTGTAGTCAGATTTAAAGCTGACTGATGTTGAAGTAGCCTGATTTAATGTAAACTGCTTTATAAATTCATTCCCAGCGACACTGTTGTTCTTGATGTATTGATTTGGAATCCTAGGAATCTCTCTGCGAAGATTTTCTTGTCTCAGAATCGATGGCGATGTAATTGGATAGAAGCTCTCCTGGCTCTAATTAAAAACTGAAATAGATTAATAGTCCTCCTAGAGATCCAACATAGACTCGGCATGAAGGAATTCGGTTCTTTGATAGAGAAGTGACCCAGCCTGAAGAGAAAGGGAGACAATTCGGATTCATTTTAAAAGGAATCATTGCTGTTTGTATGATTATCAAAAATAATAACATTTCTTTCTCTTTTGTTCTTACAGTTCATATCAACTTTTCTGCTGGCAACTCAGGAAAAGGCTCACAGGTAAGAAAACCAGTTGACATATGTGATTCTGTATTTCTCTTGTGCACATTAGACTGAGCCTGTGCTAATTTCTTGAGAATTAGTGTTAATCATTTATTTCCTTCATGGTGTCCTTGCCTCCATTAAAACCTTAAATCACCTGACCAGCTAAAATTAATGACTATGATTTTTTTTTTTTAAAGATTGATTATTGTCCTCCTGATCGTAAGTTTGCTCTTTAATACAAATTCATTTGCTCTTTCCTCAAGTGTAAGTTTATTTTCTTGCTGCTGCAGTTGCTGCTCAATAAATAATTAATATGTTCAGTTGCTCTACTTCTTCTTGGTGTGCGAAGATGTTGACAGTAAGCCTCCTGGCAGAGATGCTTAGCATCACAGAAATGGGAAATTACTGTCTTGCCTTTTACTGATGTCAGCCACTTCTTCGCCTCTAATTTGAACAAAAACAAGTTTGCTTAAGTCCTATAGAACAAGGGTTACAATAATGTAACCTTCTTTTTTTCTTCTCTGAAATCATTGTGCATCATTACCAGTGTCTCTTTTAGTAAGGACACTCATTTAAAGCACTTTTTTCTGTAAAAGAGCGATTTGGGACAACCTCCCCAGTAATAAAGCAAAGATTTAAAAGACATCCATCAGGAGAAAAAAACATTGAATGGGATGAAAAGAGCAGTATTTTTGCAACCACAGACACATAAGCAGGATTAAAAATCAATTCTAATTTACTGGGGAAAAAAAAGACAGACCAGACGAGAAACTGGTTGATGGAGTTCCTCTTTGTCTAAGCTATTATAGTGCATCTATTCTAGATATAAATTTTGTACAAAAAAAAAAACCCTTTTCTGTTTTCTCCTCCATTCATGACCCTGAAATGTGGCTACTTCTGCTTCTGAGAGCTTGTGGGTGGATGTTACCGAGTTACCACAGGACATGACCTGTGTTTCTTAATGCATTCGTAATGCACTTGAAATTTTTTTGGCATTTCCCGCACAGAGAGTAGGGCCACACATTTGTTATATTCAGTAATGTTTGTTATGTTTTTCTCAACAAGCCCGACTGTAAAGTGGAATCCAGGTTGTTGCCTCTTTTTTAGATCTCCTGAGCTGAAGAACAACATTAACAAATTAGAAAGGAATACAAATTTTTAGGTCATGGATGCGCTCCAGTTTAGTTATGGAAAGTATTTACTTCAGGGCCATGGCGGGAGGTCTGGCAGTCATTTACGTACTGAATACAAGATTTTGCAACACATGCTTGTAAATTAGTGGACTCTAAACTAAACACACTTGATTTCAGAAGTAAACCAGTTGCTGAATAAAGCATTTAATTAGTATTGTCCTCTTCACAGGGGATTATTGACTCTCTAACAGCGTTGCAATGTATAGGTGGGACCTTTTTTGTCAATGTTGCTTAAAGCTGTTTTGTAGCAATGAATCAAGAATTAAAAGATCAAATACAGTACAATACATCTATAAGCGCCATGTCTCTCCAATCTATTTTAACAAATATATTTTCCTCAAGAGTGTTTTTGTGCAAGATATTTATGAAATTTGGTTGTCGGGAACTAATGCGCACAACAGCCATATCTCAGTTGTTAAACACCAAACAAGACAGAGTTGTTCAGAAGCATATAAAGGTAGTTTTGAAATAAACACAGGGTGTGCCACACATGTTTTAATTTAATGTTGAAGATCATATTGGTGCCCATATTAGCCCATTTACAACCAATCAGTTACTCTTTATATACCTTTCAAATATTTCCAAAGTACAGATTGTTAGTTTTTGAATCCATCTTTCCTATATTTCAGTCAGCCACTGGTTTCAATATGAAAATTAACTTGCAGACAGATTAACCACAGTCCTGCAGAGCTTCATTTGATTATTGCAGGCTTAAATGACTATCTTAGCAGTAAATGTAAACGGCTACAAGTCTATGGAGGAAAATAGTTTGATCGTTGAAATAACTCATTCATAATCTTAAGTTTGTGGTTTATCTCTCTTGCTTCTGAGAAGGTAAAAAATGTTGTATAAGACATATACTGCATTGTACATGCATTTTAAATTTTAATGGAGTCAAACCACCAATCTAGGCCTTTGAACCACTCTTCGATCAGAGCTTTTTCACATGATTTTTGTGCCAGTGGTCAATATATAAAGATCTGGCACTGAATAAGGATTCTGCATCTAACTTCAAACAGCTGGGCTCGTCCCACCCTGATTCAAAATCTGCAGGGGCTCCAGCTTCTGATCTCAGAGTGCAAAAACAGTAGTCAAGTAGTATTAAAGTTATCACATGTTTATAAAAGTGATAAATACATTGTCAGTGTGGTTCTGCGACCTGTGGCTTATTGTTTGCTCTCTTACAGTGGGGGAAAAGATCATCATCTGTTTCAATTTTCAAGCACAATTTAAAATCTTACATACTATAATGAATATTATTGCATATAACATACAAAAGACTTATGATATGTGGCTGCAGTAGTAAACAATAAAAAAAGTGTAATTTTGAGTGGCTGCCGTTGAACACAGTCGAGGGCTTGCATATGGAACAAGTTTTAGCCTTGAAGACGGCCCGAAGCTTCTGATGACTGGCATCAGTTTGAATTAAGAAGGACTCTGTGAATTTGGCATGGGCAAAAACGCAGGTACTGTGAATATCCGCAGCTTCAGGGCTTCATAAACAGCCTTAACAACAAGTCTAGTCTAAGTTTGCTGATGTACGCAGAAGTGCCTTGATCTCATCCACTCAGAGGACTTGGAACAGCAAGAGGATGCATGAGTACTACAAAGTGTGACAAATTATTTACAAACTTGCTGCTGAGGGTCTCACAAAGCGGATGAATAATTGCAACTTGTTGAAAGTCCACCTGACAGTTCCTGTCACTTTGCCACCATCAGAGACCTCTCAAGATACGTTCTGTACATACTGTATATTCAGCTTCAGGCCATGTTCCTCAATGTGGGAAATTGTAACAACCAGACCCACGACACACACAAGAACACAACTAGTACAGCACAACTCATTGAAAGTGTTGATTTTTTGTAAGTCAGCAAGTTCTTTCATGTGTTTCGGAGGCTAAATGGTATCAATGATACAAACCTTTTCTTAAAGCCCCACTGCGTAAATTTTTTACCTTAAAATAACAGCTTCAAAATCATTTTGATAGGACACTGACTTGTAACACTGCCACAGCGGATCACCAGATACTGCACTATGTAACTTTGAGGTAGCGTCCCGGAGACATGTCACGTGACTACACAATGCTTTACGGCAGTTACTCCACCTTTCAGCTAGCTATAAGAAGAAGCTAGCTCATTATTTTCGGTATGTTCGTCATGGCAGAGGCGCTGAAGAGACAGAGGAAAACTGTCGGAGGAAGCGAGGAAGAGAAAAAGAGAGAGTCACCGAGCAAGAGATCGGACAAGAGTAAATCTCGTTCTGGCTTTTAGTCGTTGGAGAGAGCTAAAAGACACAAAGGGATGCAAGACAGACACTGAGCTTGCCTTCTTGTTGCTGGACTAGTAAGGAATAACTTATTATCGTAAGCTGGCTTACTGTGTTGTTGTGTTTGTTTCTTGCTTGGCTGTGCTAGTAAAGTTCTCGAGGTGATGTTAGCAAACTTGCTGATCGGTACTAATAATAAGTGCTCTTGCGTCGGTTTCTTTCTAGCTATGTTGGCTATAGTTTGCCAACCAAGTTTCGCTTTGTGTCAGGGGAACCTAAGTTTTGTACGGTTAATTT